>BGPR01006307.1:0-81841 GCA_013235015.1 Araneus ventricosus | reverse complement strand
ATGCACATTTTGAATCGATTGTGATGTGGTTGCAACGATTGCTTGCAAATGACAGTTTACAGCTTTCTTCTCGGACTCTGAATAGCGATTGCAACGTACAGCGCCACCTGTCGGCAAGATGTGTGACTAATTTTGAAACTTCTGTATGAGATTTTTACTGCTCTCAGACTAAGCATTCCACCGGTTTCAATCTTCTATCGATCTCCGTTGCCGAGTTATTTAATTTTAAAATCAGGGAGTCCTTTGTTGAACACCCTGTATGTGATCAATGGCCACCTGCCACCCTCCACTTTTAAGATATACTTCAAAATACAACTTTGGCAGAGTCCATCAATATCTACAATTCGCCAATTTGTTTCGCCTAGCTGCAAGGCCATTGATATGACGGACTAACAGATTGTTGCCGAAGGCGGCTAGAATATCATAAAAAACATCTCTTAAAAAGTTTTTTGTATAGACACCATCAATATATAACATCTACATGATAGCGACAAATTTGAAATAAAAGGTGTTTCGGATAAAAGAAAAAAAATCAAATTTATATTTCTACAGATTTTATTAATTTGTGAAGCTAAGGTATTTCGTTTAAAATGCCGTGTATGGAATTATTTAAAAGTTATAATGCTGATAATGTTGTAGATAATAAATTTTCGCAGATTTTCACTTTGATGATATAAATGCTTTGAGGATTAAATTTTATAAAGGAAATGAACGAAAAAATTTAGAAGGGTATTGTGAAAAATTTATTAAATTTGCTGCAATGCAAAATTAGTTATTTTTCTCTGAATTATAAAACTTAAAATGTAGAAAAATAAAATAAAACTTCCTTTATTCTTTAAGAGCGGATTAATAAAGTTGTTTTTGCACTATTCGAAACTATTCTATGAAGATGAAAATGTTTTATGTGTAAAGAGAATAAGTAGAAGTCTTTAGACTTCAGTTCTTAATTCGATAGAAACTTTACTATGCCAAAAAAGTAAGTTATTAAAATTTTCATTACACAATGTGCCAATAACATCTTTCGCTATTAGCTACTTAGTAGAACGGAGAAGAACTTCTTAGGAGATTATTACTTTTAAGAGTAATAAAATTAAGTTCGAACATAATGAAATTAATAACAATAAAAAGTGCCAGAAAATTAAAGTAAGAGGCTTCATTTTTCAATTTCTGAAAGCAAATTAAAATTTTTGTTCATAAAAGAAGGTTATTATCAAAATTTGGTCAATATATGAATTTTCAGAATATCCTTTCAAAATTGAATGATAAACAAAAAATATGTCTTATATTTACTGACAGGGTAATATTTAGGACATATTTCTACACAGAATATTTGCACGAATACATCTATGGTGGCGTTAAAAAAATCATCATCTTCACATGTTGAAATAATGACGTCTTTATGTTGAATATTGTGGTGAAAATTTCGGTATATATTATTATACATTGACGCTTATAAGCTGTATAAGTTCAGTTTGGGGTTGTTGCCGAAATCTTACTCAAAAAATAGGAGGGAGGGGGAATTAATCTGTTGCAATTATGATTTGGGCTCTCTGAGACCTGGATAATATACATATCTATAAATTATCTTCAAAAACGAATAAGAAGAAATATAATACTTCCAAAATAGATCAGAAAACTTTATTTTCACATAGATTTATTGGAATTCGTCTTTATTAATTGGCATTTACTATGAGCAGGATATATGCGATTCCTCGAATACATTTGTCAACACTGTTTATAAAACCACCTCTGATCTCTATGAAAAAGTTGAATGAAAATGGAGGCTTTATTTTAGACAAGAAAATAAACGAATGTTCTGGAATGAAGTCATCCAGTGTTATTCGATTATCTTTGACAATAATACCAGCAGCCTTTGTAGCGGATCAGTTATGCGTTAGTAGAGAGTAATTGAGAATCACTTACAAATATAGAATAAAAAGAAGAAGACATTTTGCTGTTGCTTTAACCCTCTCACAGAAATTTCGCCTTAACATCGACGTAAGCCAGTCTGAGGCGGTTGGATTCTTTTGAGGGGAGTGAGGTTATGAGATCGCTTTGGAGATAAGTGCGGAAGGGGGTCCAATTATCCTTGCTCATGATAGCCAATTTCTGAGCGCCTTAAGGAAAGGTTGTAGCAGGAGTGGGTTGGTGGGTAAATGACCACCCAAATTGGGAGAGTCTAATTCATGTCCCATCCTCCCAAAAAGCCCCGGTCTTAAAGGGGCTAGGAGAAAAAAATCCCTCTCTGAATTAAAGGGTTACTTTTTAAAACTCTGTTTTCAAAATATTCTATTTCAAAAATTTTTATAAATTTATCTCAAAGGAAACATATACTCTTTATTTTATGAAGCTTTTATGAAATAGCTCTTCTACACTATTCCATCTAGCTATTGTAAAAATATTGTTTCCATTACATTATTTATAACCTATTTTTAATGATATTATTACTTTCTTCAGTGATTTGAATACCGATATTATTAAAAAGAAAAAATTACTTTTGTTATTTCCATTCTCTAACAATTTTCGAGTCGACAAAAACGCATTGGTCTTTTCACTAAAATCCCTTCATTAAAACCCTCAACTCATGCACTAATTTACAGAAATGAACATTATAATAAAAAACATTTTTAAATCAACAAACGAGATTACTTCAAAATATCAAATCTCAACACGACCATTAATTACCCTTACGTTTCAAAACAAAATATATGTCTTAAAAGTAAAATAAAAACACCACTTTGAAACACCAAACATTATCGGAACCGTTAACATTATGGTTTAATTCTAAAATTTAAGATGAGTGTCACTCTTTTCGAACTTCTTATAGATATTATATTTTGCATCTGATGTATATAACATGTTATCATAAAAACTCTTTGCAATTTTATGCGTTGTTAAGATGTAACTTTCAGTACCAATTTTTACCAGTTATTTTTAATTAAGTAGACAAATTGAAGAAAATATAATGAATTAATTTAATTCCTGAATTTCAAAGAATACCTTAGGATTTTTAAATGCGTCTGCAAGAGCTTTCTGATGAAAAGAACAATAAGGAAATAGCTCATATCTTTTTTACTTTTCATTAATTTTGGGAAATTTTGTCTCTAAAATTTAGGAAGACATGTACTAAATGGTCCAGAATGCTGTAATTGTTTATATTTTAAAAGTGTATCTGTTTATTAAATACCTGTCATGCGTTTTTTCATTTGTTAATGTCAGAAGGACTGATGTCCATATCTTAGTCATTTTTTTCCTTTAGAGTTTGTTTTCAAATCTGAATATATTTTGGATTGCATTCTTGCAAACTGCTCGCTATTTACTGGTGTTATTTCTGCTATTTTCTTAATAAATTCAAGTTTCCCGTCATTCCAATAAGTGTCTTAGATCCTCTGGGTAGGCCGGATCGACTGTTGTTCTCCGTGACTTAATGGCGCAAGTGACAAAAGTGCTGTTCTGTACCTAGTAGAGTTGGCATGAATAAATACAACTAAAAACAAAGTTCTGTGTTTTCGATAGGTTAGATGATTAAAACTCAGACTAAAATTTTTAAACAACAATAAAATTTGTATTTCGAAATTGATAATAACACATTAACATTTCATTTCTCATGAATGTTCGAATAAAATATAGTTCTAGGATTTTATTCTGAAAACAAAGGAGTTTAGTAATAGCAAACACTAACATAGACTCTTCACGAAAGCCTCGAATTATTTAAACATTCAACACTTGTACTCGCTTTCTCCAATTAAAGAAAGGATTTCGTATAGAGAATGAGTTCTAACTCTAAATCTTTTCTATCGAGTATTTAGAAGTTGTCACAAAGCCTTTCCCCATCTCTTATCTCAGCAGTTCATTCACAAAGAAGCTTGTCCGGCGAATTCACTTCATGTTCTTGTAGAACTAGAAAACGATATCTCTGGAGCAACGTCGTTCCGACAATAGAACGGGACAAACTCATCTCCATATCCACCAGAAGCTGAAAGCCTTCGAAACATTTGCGCACGGCTTTGAATGGAAATGGAAATATGCCTACAGCAGAACTGGGATCTTTTGTAATCCGTTGATTCATGAGATGGTGCAAAATTTTATTTTCTGAAATGAAGCTCAAACTCGCAGTAGTCTGTAGTTAAAAGATAAGTAGAATATGTTTCGTTTAATGCATTCAAAATATTTATGCTCTTTCAGTGTTACCCTCTGTTTTTTTTTTGCAGTATTTACAGCGAAAATTATTTCGCTGTTGCTTCATGCATTAGATGCAAAATGCATCGCTACATTTCAAAAAAGGAATTTTATATTTTGTTTTAGTTAGACAAACATCTATAAAGTTAAATCATTTTTAATAAATCAGGTTTAGATGAATAAGAGCTTACGCATATTTACATTCTTTTACCTTCAGTTGGCATTAAATCTGCGTTATTAAAGAAAAGAGTTTCACTTCTCGTTAAACATTTTTTAAGATAAATGAAGCAAGAACTCAAGCAAATTTTTCCCAGGAAAAGATAAAATTCTAACCGCATTACTGTTATTCTTAGTAAAAATATTAATTGAGCTTCGGGTTATTACTGTTGATTATACAAAAATCATTAGTAAAGTGAATGCTGAATATATATTTTTAATTTATGGAAACATCATGGAATATATGCAAAATATGTGTGTTTCAGATTGATATATTTTAAACTTGCTTTTCGAATAATTTTATTGAATTTAATATAAATTGAATATGCTGAATAACCAGACAAATTGTTTGAATACGCTGAGCACCCAGAGAAATTGATTGAATATGTTGAATACCCGGACAAATTTATATATAAATATTTAATTTAAATTCCAATTTTATAACTGCTATCCAAATATTCAAGTTTAAAAAATTTCATTTTGTGGAAAAAACTCATCATTTGTTTTTGATAGAGAGAAGCAGAAATTCTGCTCAATGAAATGTAGATATCTTTCAAAACTTTAATGGTAATCAACTGGAATTTTTTATGGCGCCCTACTAATCTGCCATTGAAATTATGAAAGAAAAATTACGCTACGACATGCAAGTAGAAATTTATTTTCTACAAATTCTCATATTTCCTCTAATATTCAAAGTATTTACTTCAAATTTTAATACAATACTTTTCTAACATATTGTCAAGTATTCTGAAAGTCCCGTATAATTCGATTGAAAACTCTCGCATGTTATAAACAAGAAACATGCGGAAACATTTAGCATTTTTTAAGAAAACATTTATATCTTCCAGAATTTATGTGTTATTTTTACAAAGCTGCATGTAAGAAATATGCATAGTAAGCATAACCATTGCTGAAATTTGCAAATCATTATCAGCTTTTTGTGACACGGGATGTAGCGAAATCCCCCTTCGTCTTCATCAAGTTCTGTTCGGTCCCCTATATGTCCTCTTGTCCGAGTCTTCACTGTAAAATGTGAATTCAAGACTATCCGTCACGTGGTCAAAGTTAAAGTGCAGCTCCTCCATCGTTTCTAGAGAAATTCAAAAAAATGTGTAAATCCAAAAGTGTCCAGACGGTTAAAATTTCACCTTTTAGGTAGATTCCTTATAGGAAGTCTTCCTATTGCAATCGTTCTCATAACACGACTTTTCGAAAATTTCTGTAGATCTTCATCGATCATGACCTCTAGAACCCAAAACCACCCTTCGTTAAAAAGTTATATATATATATATATATATATATATATATATATATATATAACGCTTTTTCCCATGTTATCTTGTGAATACGATAACTGGAGTAATTTTGATTTAATTTTAACCAGCCTGGGATATGTTGTAAGGATAGTAAAAATCTCGGTCGAGTTCATAGATGGGCTATCCAGCTCAAAGGGGGTGGAAATTTTCATTTCTCTATAAATCCTTTAAATTGAAAATAGAAAGAAAATTCAAATCAGGCGAATTATCGCCTTATCATAACAAACAATTTTTGTATTTACACATTTTAGAAAGCTACAAATGCTTAGAAGTTATGAGCTGAAAAGTGATTTTCTCACCCTTCCCCTCTTTCCCCCTAACTTAAAGTACGTTTTAACCTATGCATGTTACCCCTTGTTGGGAAGCTCTCGTCAATTGCAGTCTCTTCCGCCTGCTTTCATTCTTACAGCTCTTATCCTTATGAGAATAGAGGGCTAAATGTACTTTTCCATATTAGTATTAGTAGAGACGTAAACATCTAACGCTTTTGCCCATGTTATTTTGTGAACACGATAACTACAGTGATTTTGATTAGATTTTAACCGGTGAGGTATATGGTGCAAGGTCGGTGAAAATATTGACCGAGTTTGTAGATGGGCTAACCAGCTAAAAGGGGGTGGAAATGGTGGGGGACTGAAAATTTCATTTTCCCATAATTCCTTTGCGATTGAAGATAGAATGATAACTAAAAATATTCGAATTATTGCCTCTTCATAATAAGCAATTTTTGTATTGAAACTTTTTTGATAACTACAATTTTTCAGAAATTATGAGCTAAAATGCCATTTTCATTCTCCTCCCCAATTTTATCATTTCCCCATAGCTCTGTTACGACTAAAGATAGAAAAAAAATTCAATTAGGCAAATTATCACCTTATCATAACGAACAACTTTTATATTAAAAGTTTTTGTCAGCTAAAATTGCTTAGAAGTTATGAGCTGAAAAGAACTATTCAATCCCCCCCCCAATTTAACATTTCCCCATTACTCTGCTAAGGTTGAAGATAGAAAGAAACTTTCAATTAGGGAAATTATCACCTTATCATAACAAACTACTTTTATACTGAAAGTTTTTTGACAGCAAGAATTACTTAGAAGTTATGAGCTCCCATCAGCCGCATTCACTCCCACTTTTTATACGGTAAACAAGCTGATATACCTGGCTTTGCTCCGGATTAAAATGCTTTCATGTCTAATGTTTCTAATGTAAAAACTACTATTGTATAAAAATTATAATACACAAATTTCTTTTCTTATCTGAAACGTTTTT
Organism: Araneus ventricosus; assembly: GCA_013235015.1. NCBI lineage: Eukaryota > Metazoa > Arthropoda > Arachnida > Araneae > Araneidae > Araneus > Araneus ventricosus. The sequence continues at coordinate 74,860 of BGPR01006307.1, read as the reverse complement.
AATTAAAATGGGAATATCAATTGAAATAAACGATTTTTAAAAACCTCCGTTTTCTCCATAAATTATTAGTTGTTATATAGCTACTTCAAATTTTGTTAACAATTACCAAAGTAAAAGAAAGGTTTCAATGAATATGTTGAAACAATTAAATTAACTACTTAATTATTCATCTATTAAAAGAATGAAAATAAATCAATCATTAGTTGGTCCTGATATAAATGGTTAATCGTCTATTTTTAAAATTTTCTTTCAGCATTCGTCCAGAATTCTGTGAATGTATTCTGGCAACTATATATATATTCGAATTATGCTTGTTCTTCAACAATAAAGAATATTGTTGCGAATTTTGTATAAAATTAATTTTAAAAAATATTAAAATGAGAGAAAGAAATTGCATGGAAATGAAATTTTTGTCACTGAAGGTGTCAAAATAGTTTCGTGAGATGATGTTTTCCAAAGATATCGCAGAAAAACGACTTGCTTAAATTTTATTTAACTGAAATTTAAAGCAACATTTGGGCTTTGAAAATTTGAAGGGGAATTTTCTCTTGTCTTATATACAAAGTGTGCTAACTCTGGTTGAAATCAGTCCAGTGGTTTAGGAGGAGATTTGGAGCATACATACATAGACACAATAATTTTTATTTAAATTAAGATAATTATTAGATAATTACACGATTAAGATTGCTGGCATATACTATAAGCCATAAAAAGGTTTTAGTGAAGATATCGTCAAAATTAATTAAATATTTAATTTTATTTAAGTAAATAGTTAATTTTAATTCATCAAACAGTTAATTTTAATAGTTAATTTGATAATTAGCTAATTTACCAGATTACTTTAATTTGATATTTAACTAAACATGGCTGCACCAAGATTTGTTTAATAAATTTAATATAAAATAGTCATAAAAGATATATAAGAGTTCTCTTTATCCTTTTTCATATAGAAAAACATCTAATTAACTTTAAAATTGTTTTGGGGTTTTCTGCCTGAGTATTTGCTTTTAACTGTTGATGGAGATTTAAATTTACTGGTCAAAATGGCTGCATTGATGTCTGTTTGCGTTTTATTCGTCGAATTGAGCGGACTGTATTGATTATTTATAATATATGATTTATTTACATATATACAGATTATTCCAATATATACAGATATAAATTCAATGGCTGCTGCCTGTTGGCATAAGTTGAATATGCTCATGCAAGAGCCAGTTGCGAACAATAGTAATAAAATTGAACATGGTAACTGCGATGTCACACATGAAGTGAATACGTTGTGAAATACTAAAACAATCTTGAATATGTATAATCCAATGCGTTACTCATGTGATAGAGTAGATATGCGTTTCAATATCTAATGAAAAACGTGATGTGAAATACGTAGGCGAGCTCCTATGCTCATACCATTTGCAGACATGAAAAACAAGCAACAACTTCTAACTCTGACAGAGATCCAGGATGGCGGCGTCAAAGGGTTGCTATAAATTAGAAAAGGAGCCAAACTAGTAGTTGGAGCGAACAATATCCTATGCTTTAAAACCACGTATTAAATTTGGAACTCACAATGTTTAATAATTTTTATTTTCTTCTGTGTTAAGAATTTAGTGATTATTATCTCTGTAACCAGGGGGTTCTCTAAATGAGTCCATTCTAGTAATGTCTAAATGTTTCATGTCATGTGATTTTAGCATATGACAAAGCAACATTCGCACAGTTATATGGTAACCTAGATTAAATAAACTGATTTTTAAATCCAGAGTAGTTCTTGATCAGTGTCAAGTGTCAATTTCTTGCTACTGTTTCAGATAGGTTGGCTTAATGTTATCTAGGAGATATTTGCACTGCTGAGTTGTTTATTTCTTTATGACTCCTACCTGTTGAATGATTATGTGTTGAGATATAAAAAAAAATTGACCAATGTACTGACCGAAAAATCTATCATAACTTTTTGGAATGAAAAATGGAATGATAAAACCTTGATATAGTAAAAAAATTAAATGTCATGAAAACAGAATCATAGCGTAAATATTGCAATGTGTAGAAACAATAAAGTCATTGGCTATGTCTGTATTGATCAATATGTAATATTTCATTACTTTTGTAACATTAACGTAAAGGAATCTACCTTTGCCTTCAAGCTTGCCGAAAAGGGATTTTTTTAATAAAATTTTAAAAACTTGATAATTTGCTATTTTGTTTTGATTTTCTAGAACATTATTTCATCCTGAATAAATACATATAAGTTTTAGTTATTTCATGAAATATCACTACTTCTTATTATTGTTTCAACAGTATATTCTAGCTGTTCAAAATTATTCGAGCAACTGATGTCGAAGGCTATATTTAAGTGAGTACGATTGGATTTGATTTTATTTTGGTAAATTTTAATCATTTCAACAGATTAATTTATTTGGTAACTTATTTTTGGTGTATGAAGCAGAAAAGCCAACAGTAATGCTCAAGAGCTAAAAGATTCCTTTTGATCTTCACAGCCTCAACAATGAAGATAAAAAAGATGGGGTATCGCACGGAAACCTAGCAGAAAAGTATAAATTGTCGATGTTGGGTATCTACTATTTGTGCAACAAGTATGGAACGGCAGGATCTATCAAAAACAAGAGAGGGCGAGACAAAAAAAAGGAAGGTGCAGTTCCAGTCCGCGCCGTAGAATTTTCGTGAAAACGTCGGGATAAAATCATAAAACAAGTATTTCGTATTAATATGTAATTTAATTATCAATCTCTTTAAAACAATATTTACACAGAGTAGTACAATGGTTACAGAATAGATAAATCACAAGTTTATCGCATGTAGCTAGGGTCTGTGGTAGCTAGTGATTTATCTATTCTGTAACCATTATACTACTCTGTGTAAATATTGTATTAAAGAGATTGATAATTAAATTACATATTAATACGAAACACTTATTTTATGATTTTATTCCTTGGTTTCCACGAAAAATCTACGACGCGGATCCGAACTGCTCCTTTCTTATGTTTTATTTAGAGTACCTTTTGATGGCGCCATCTGTCCACAGTATATAGAACTACATTTCACGTATACGCAGTAAAACATTATTTACTACAAATGCTCATATTTCCCGTAATATTTAAATTTTTGAATTCAAATTTTAATACACGTTTCTTTTACGTATTGTCAAGTATTGTGTAAGTTTCGTACAATTCGAAAGAAAACTCTGGATGTTATGATCAGAAAACATGCAGAGTTTGAAATTTTCAATTTAATAACGATTTTTACTTATATTCTGATAAATATTTTTATTGTCTCACTTAGGGTGCTAGTAATACTCCTCAGGCTCTTTAAAATGACACCAAAATCAACTTCCTAGCTAAACGAGTTTCCACGCTACACTTATTCATAATCTTACATAAAACCAATTCATAACAATCACGTTTGCAAAAGAGCATATTTCGAAGGTTTCACAATTCTGGGACAGTGTTTTATAGTCATACAAAAGCAAATATGATCTTTTTGGATAAGAAAAACGTAAGAGAATGTGGAGATGATCAGGTGAGACCTTTAAAATGACGAATATCCTACATAGAGTGAAACACTGAAGGTTTTTTTCCCTCTAAAAATGTTCGCGAAATTGAGATGATCAACTGTAAAATGACTGTAATTGTGTACGTAGATGTCATGTTCCAAAGTCTGAAGAAATAAATCCGAAATTTGAGTGTATGTCGACAGTATACCTTTCAACGAGATATGACGTAAAACATACATAAAAGATTTCCAAAGATTATTTGCCAAAAAGAAAGATGAAAATACTGGAATGGCCACCACAAAGACCAGAGATTAGTCCTATCTAAAATTTATGGTTAGTTTTAAATCTGAAATTCCCTTTTGAAGAGACAAGAAATTAAAATAAATTTTTTGAGACAATTAAAAATGATTGGGACAGTATCAACCAGGAGACAACTCAGAAACTGTATGAAAGCCAGAATCAAAGACTGAGAGCAGTGACCGAAGCCCAACGATATATTATTATTTAAAAATTGTTATGTTATTTTTTTCGTTTTAAGTTTTTGACCTCTTGAATAATTTTGAACTACACATAATTTTAAGTTATATGAAAATGTTCCAATCCTGACTTATTTTGCAATAAAGTTTGAGTTATTTGAAGATTTTTTTAATGAACACGATCGAATTAATAATAAAATTAGTATATTTGAGATACAAATAAATAAATTTATTTTCTATAATAAAAAGAGCACAATTTTCTGTAGCGTTCTAATAATTTTGAACAGCACTGTGTATACATATATGAATATAAATTATTGTGAATTTCTCTGTTTTAAAATTTTTCATATCACATATGTAAATGACTTTTAACGTATTTAAATGACATTGTAGTTATTAAATAAATACATTATGAATATATATATAAATTAATTATGCAGTAAAATAATACGTAAATGGTTTAAAAAAAACTATAATGTAATGAAAAGTGAAATCTTCTGATGCTTCTTCTGATTTTTTGAAAAGCATAATGATCAATTTTATAATTTCCTGTTGCTAAACCACATGCAATGCTATAACAGTTTGCTTAAAATTATTCGTATTTCAAATATTCCGTTTATATAATTGAGTTATACACGAATGGAAAATTATATTGAGAAAATTTTTCCATCAACCTTGTAGAAGTTTTATTGTTAGAAAAATTCGTATCATTGTGATGAATGAAAAAGCAAATATTAATGTTAATTATAAATAATTATCCGCTTTTGTGGTATTTAAATGCCTTGCATTCATTTTAGAAGGAACTTCTGTTGTGGAAAAGTGGGGATCTTTTTCCACATTTTACTAACAAATTTATCTAGACATTACAGCTATTTAAGATACTTGAGGACTTTTGAAATTAAATATGAATATTTCTCTCTTAACTGACTCTTCTGTTTTTGGAGAAAACTTAAAAAATTAAATCAAAGTCATTGATTTTCTATAGAAAAGGAATAATATATCTTAGCAAACTTATCAACAAGTATGTTATATTTCTCCATACTACATAGGATAATCGGCAAAATGAAAACTGAGAAAGTACAGAGGTTCATGAAGAATGCTCCTGTTAAATTAAATTTTTCTTGATATGATATAATGACTAGTTTTCGAAAAGCAACAATTATTTAGAGAGAAATATAACATTTATATAGTGGCAGACGGCAAATATGCTTTAGTGGTAATTGGAGTTTTCGCATTATTTGAAACATTATACCCATAAACCATTTATTCATGTCTAATGAAAAACTTAAGAAAATTGCTTTGGAAGTTCTAAGAATATACACCAAAGCACGTGTGTTTCATAAATTAACTAACTTTAATCAGTAAACATAACCATTTTAAAAACCTCCGCATATGCAGACTCTAGACAGAACACAGTCTGGGAAACTTTTCTCTTGGTTAATTACTCTTCAAACACTTAGGTTACTTGTTAAACAAGCAGATTAAATTTCGAATCATACATATAGTTCATTCTCACTTCGAAGGCAATTAAAAAGTTTGAAATATTAGTTAACCAAATCATTCAGTTCTTAACAAATGTTGCCCAATACTCATGGTTCCACTGTATTTAGCTTCCCTTTATTCAAAAAGATATTTCAGGAGCATTGTTTGATTTAAACGTAACTTAGAGAATTTTTAAATACACTTTGTTAGGATGTATTCTAAAGGGAGTTCTAGAAGAACTTTTACCAACTTTAAGAGTTGGTTAGACATACAAAAACAAACCATTTTATAATCTAGCACGTGGTTTTGAAAGCAGAGAGCGTCCGCTCTAGAAAGCTCTTTGTCCGCGAAGTAAGTAAAAGAAAAGACATCAGGCGAAGCGCGCATCACTGCTTTAAAACTAATAAAATTCACAACTGTACAACAAATCAAATGTATGAAATGTATGAATAACGCATCATGACAGATACAATTGCAAAGAGGACGCAATATCTACAGAAAACCTTTCGAGTATTTAAAGTGTTCAAACTATACCCAAACAGCATGCACATTTGCAAAAAGTTTGATTTTTTTCCTTGATATTATCTTGTCATGGCAAACTTGACGTGACAAATTTGCAGAAAACCTTCTGAAAAGTAAGATAGCATAATCGACCGCCCTCCTCGTGTAAAAAGTTTGCAGTGAATTTGACACGTCAAACTTGACACAATGACGAAGCGTTATTTCCTTTTCTGCTGAAGTCCGAACCTGCATTGTGATTAGCATACCCGCCGTTGGATCGAATCGCGTTCTATTTTACACACACTCGGATCGTTAAAGTAAGTTCCTTTAAAAATAACTGAGTGTTATCTCAGAAGAGGGAGGAAAAATTGAGAAGCAAACCCCACCGTCTTATTACGCGATAATAAAAGAGGGTGATCCCTCAGTAAATAAGGCTTTGAGGAAGGGGAGGGGATATATCCCTGACGGGAAGCTATTATTTTCTACTGTTTGCATTGAACTTGCACGATAAGTTCACTGTAAGTTTGACGCATGGTGACTTCGTCGTTTGCGATAACTTGTCGCAAACTTGTTATGAACTTGCGGTCTTACCGTGTCAAACTTGCTGAAAGCTTGCAGACTTGCAGAGCTGCAACTTTGCTTTGCTATCTGGGTAGAAGTTTCGTATGTTGCTATTCATGTAACTGTGCTGTTTCATATAGTGGATTTGTATTGCCTTAAATCTGTACTGTACACTTTGCTTGCTACATCCTTATTTTACTTAATTCACTGCAAATAGCCCCCTTTAGCGATCAAGATTTGTATTTGTGGCCCCATGTTCTATTGTGAAAAAGATTTGCATGTGCTCTATGCCTTACCTACCTTTAAAGTTTTCAAATGAGCATTTGGAACAACTTCTAAAAAGATCCCATGCAACCGAATTCATAATAAATATTGTCAAGGTTCGATAATTCGAATAAACTACGAATAACTTTTATAAGATCAACTAGTAAACAATATTTGACAAAATTAGACGGGGAATTTCACTTCAGAAGTTGATGTTATTCCGATTCCAAATTCTCCAAATATTGATTTTCTACGACATACGTTGAAATTCTTACTCTTGGTTATCCTCGTAATTGTTTTACTATCGACTGTGGTTTAATTAAAGATGTTATAGAATTCTGACAAAATTTATCTTCAAATGAACGACATTAATGTCTCCCTCCTGTTTAAAATTTTGAACTAATTAATTTTTCATAAGTGCCATGAGGAAACTGTCATATAATGGATTAACTCTAACTTTTTTCGGGTTAGAAATTTTAATAATTTAATGCAACTTTGGACCAACATTTGCTAATGATTAGAAGATTGGAAATATTATAAGATTTGCATGCATTTCCTGTTTGGAAAATGAGCGACGTTTCTTAACACAGAAATCATTCTTGTTGTACAGTCAGTAACATGACTCGGGATATGCTTTTAATTGAAAATAATGTTAGGAAATGCCGAGTCTCATCACATTTCTTATCCAATTCTGACTTCTGACTAAGAGTCATTTCTTTATTTTTTAAAACTACGTTTTCCTTCCATGTACCAGGTAATCATAGCTAAAGTTTGTCTATTTTGAGCATTCTAAAGTTCTTGTTTGTTCCTAAAGTCGCAAGCACTTATCGAAAGTAACAGGCTGCTTTTGTTTGCCTATTAAAATATGATTCACGATCAGCAATAAATAATTTAAGCTACGTCTAAAAGAATCCTTTTTTGAATTATCAAGACTAACCAGGAAAAAATTCTGCTGATTTAAACTCTGACTGTAGAAAAAGATTTACAGTTGCCGACGAAATAAACCCTTTGCAGTTTATCTCAATATTCCAAAAGTAAGAAACAAATTAATTAATCCAAAAACCCACTAGCTTTACAAATTTCTAATTCTTTCGAGCCATCGCAATTTAAAAACATGTATTTTATTCACCATAAGACTACAATCAAGACTGACACCGCGCAAAAGCCTATCTTAAGTCCCTAAAACACCTAAGCAATAGCGAAATTCATTAATCTTGGCTAGGCAGAAAAAAGCTGTATTTAATGAAGCGGAAAAAGTATTGAAAGCAATTAATATTTCAGTTTGTTTCTTTATCTTAAGCCAGGGGAAACGAATCTTCACAAAAGAAACACTCGTGCCATAACTCTTTTCGACAACTTAAGATAGGATTGGACTTACTTTTTTTGTGTGCACTATTTTTTGCTTCAGAGGAAACGCTGTGCGTCTTTTCCAAGGTGATAGTACGAAATAAATTTCATCTGTATAATATATCAATGTAATCCCCCTTTCTTACAGGTAAAATGTTGCAGCCATATCAGTGTCAGTGCTTAAAAGGGAAGCAATTTCTTTTGTTCGTTAGAGTGTAATCGATTTGGAATTCCAAAGAGCAAAGAAATAAAAGGATAAAAAGTTACGAAGGACATGCAATTTTCGCTACTGGAGTTTTAAAAGCTGCTTTAATATATCAAGAATTTATACCATGTCTCTTTTAACGATTAAAAATAGGAATTTCGAATGATTTCAAACGTATTTTGTCTTTGCAAACCAATTTACATACCAAAAATAGTTCTCACAAAAGAGCAGAAATCATTGCATGTTTTTTTAATCATACTCTGATACTCATTATTTTTGAGAGAATTATTATCTCAAAATTTATGAAAAACAAAAGGAAGAAATTTTGTTTATTATTTTTAAAAAATATGTTATTGATTTTTTAAGTAAATCAGTTTTATACCGGGTGATTTTACGGGCTATTTGCTGTATCAAATATTTTCTTCGAAATTTGAAAAAATGCACTAGAATGGATTCCTTGTTTGTTTTTTTCGATTATCTCTCAGTTTATCTTTGTTTTCTGGCTCTCTTTGTGTGATATTGGTTTCCATGACTAGATATTGCTGATATTTAATTTGTAAAAATCGCCAGGAAAATTGCATTTCATTGAGTTACAATGTCATAAGAATTATGTCATATAACATTTTTTTGGGAAAATACTTATCGGAATACTAAATTAATAGTAACACTATCATATGCCTAAAAGTGATGATATGAATATTAAAAATAATCAAAAAATAAAAATGGGCAGCCAAATATTGCCTTAATTTAAGAACAATGAAGAGACAAAACGTAAGAAAATAAACTGACAATAATCGCCGTCTCTTTTTTGTCTTCACCCTTTCATTCAAAAGAAAGTAACCAGAGTAGAAGGGAAGTTGAAGAAATTGCGAAAGAAAAACCCGTATCCTTTTCCGATTTCAATTTTATATTGGTTTTGTAAATATCAATGGTATTTATCCACTTTAAAAAAGGGATTAACAAACTGCTAACATATAAATTAAGCTACATCTAAGAGTATCTTTTCTTAAATAAAATTGGCGTATCGAAAAAATAAACTGCTTCAAATTGTCCCAAGAATTAGAAGATTAACAAGCAACCATGATATAAACCCTTTACAATTTGTCTCAATGTTCCTCAAAGCGAGAAAAAAATTAGCTAATCCACGCAAACCACTGACTTAACAAACTGCTATTTCTTTCGAGCTTCTGAAATTTTTTAAAAAATTTATTATGAAACACGGACACCAAAAGAAAATTAATTTATCTCGTTTCGAAAAAAAATGCATTTAATGAAGGAGAAAAAATATAGTAAGTAATTAATATTAGAATTCGTTTCTTTATCTTAAGCCAGGGGAAACGAATTTTCACAAAAGTAACATTCGTGCCATAACTCTTTTCGATAACTTAAGATAGGATTCGACTTCTTTCTAGATGCACTGTTCTTTCTTGAGATAAAGCGTTGCGCTTTTTTCCCAAGATGATAGTAAGAAATAAATTTCATCTGTGTAATATATCAATGTAATCTCCTTCCTCACAGGCAAAACATCGCGCTCATATCAATGCCAGTGCTTCAAAGAGGAGAGACCTCTTTTGTCCGGTAGTGTATAATCGATTTGGTTCTCGGAACGAACTGAAAACAATACTATTTAATTTTTATCTGGTACGTGAAATTTGTATACCTGGGTATTTTAGAAGCTCTTTCCTAACAAGAACAATTAATAACTTTCCTTCCTTTTGTTGTATTAAAATTGTGGGGTTGTTTAGAGTGAGTCTGAGTTTTATTTTTTTGGGTTATTTCAGACATCAGTGTAAGAATCATATTTAATTGTATTTGAAAAAATTAGTTCTATATTTTTGTGATACTCTGACTCTCCAGACTTTTAAAACGCAGGATGGGTACAGTACAAGTTTTTCTATTTAGAGCTTTGCAGGGAAAAATCAGCAATCATGAAAACGCCAAATCTCTGTTATGTATCTTAGAACAAGAGAAAACGAAATGAATATTAGAAATGATTCATCGAGTAAAACTGATCTTTTTCTTAAGAATACTTAACTGTGTACTCATTTATTAAAATGTAATTTGGGTATTCGAGACAATTGTTATCACCTATCGCATTCCTATCACTTATAATTCGTAATTTGTAAGCACCAGAACTGTGGTTGTTTATACATATAAAAGGAAATATTTTTGAGCGTCGGTGTGTGTGTGCGATGTCCAGACGAATCTACCTAGAACTTACAGCCATGAAATTTGGCACACAGGTAGTCGCAATGGTGACTCAATGCACCTCGAAGGCCCAATATTAAAATTTAATCTAGAAAAATTTTTATTTAATGTTTTATGTTGTTTTGGATCATTTTCGGTATATAGTTTCACACAGTATCGTTCCTCATAATCGTATACATAAATAGATACTCCATCGGATAGAAAAAACAATTTTCGTCGGAATTAATTTGTTTTGAACTTCTAACATAATTCTCTGAATTTTCAGAGAAGAAAATAAAAGATATATTTAAAAAAATATTTACTTTTTCCTTCAATTTTTCATTCTGAATTCTTAAGTTATAGCATCCGATGTTCTAATAATGGTATTATTTTCAATTTTCTTGAGATAATAACTGGAATTTCTCCCTTATTTAAAACAAGAACGGTTAAAATACCTTTGTTTTTTGGTTTGTAATTAATTTTTTTCTTGATGGAGTTGGAAAATTTTTTCCAAGAAAAACCATGTGAAGTTGACCAGTTTCGTCCTGCTTACGTGCGCCATCTGACGGAAAAAATTAGGGCAAAAGAGGGGAAATGATTTATGACGTCAGCCGTGATTTATTCCCCGCTTTGGTTTCGCTCGAAATAATTTGTAATCATTTCGTTGGATGCAGTAGTGTAGTAATAATTTAGGCAGTGGCGGAACGTTCTCGACCTGGGTGATATTGTTGGGGGGAGGACGCATGATGTAGAAAGATATACTAGAGAGGGAATCACTTCACAATAATTTTTTTTACATTTCAAATGTGTAATTATTTTATTTAGACATCGAAATCGTGTAATAATTAAATGTCAATACCGAAACAAAGCATATTTTACAGTTTTTGATTAAACATCAACTTTACGCGTACTGTAGCTCAAATCATGAATATGATAAAAATGTGGAAGTAAGATTCTTTTTTTAAAAAATTTCAGTCCATTTTATGTTATTAAAATTAAACAATGTTAAAGTAAATCCATGACAATGATAAATAATACAAAAAATATCATGAGTTTTCAGAATCAAAATATGAAATGCATTTAAATGTGTGCAACCCTAATGCTTTTTGCTCCTTCCCGCCACCACTCGCCAGTGCCTCTTTACTTTCATTAAATGGAAATATCTATCATATTTTCGAGAGGGATTGCTATATTGGCCTTTTCAAGGCCAAATTATGGAAATTTGGCCTGTTTTCAAAGCCCTTGTCCTTAGGAATTTTCATTTGGTCTTAAATTCATTTTTGGCCTTTTTTGGCTTTATTTTCGCAAATGACTTTTAGAACAATTTTTATTTACATATTCTATTATTTTTTAATAAATCTTTGATATTACACATTTCAAATGATATATAATGAGCTGTCAAACGAAATAGCTCCTGAATAGAACAAGGATTTTTTTAATTTCTTTCACTTAAATTTTAGTTTAATAATAGAACATTGAACATATGCCTATCAAGTGGGATTCGTTTCCATGAAGGATAGCTGTTTATCTAATAGCAAATGACGTTTTCAATCAATGTGTCAAATTTGGCCTTTTTTGGCCTTATTTTTAAGAAGGTTTGACCTTATTTTGCTATTTTGATCTGCCAAACCTGTTTCCGAGGGTGAGGACTAGACAAAGATCGCAATGTTTTAGAGAGGTATCGAAAACTTTATTTTATGTCATTGTGAGCTTCTTCCTTTTTATTTCGTTCACATTCGTGATGGCACGGACAACGCCCGCGCGCGTTTACTTATAGTGTTTTATAAGACGGCAATCGGATATTTTATATACTAGGAACTGTTAGTCTATCTCTCATTTTTGAGTTGTTTTACCTTTATTTGTTTCTATATACCAAGATCTGGGTTTATTTTCACTAATAGTGTTTCCTATACAGTGATCGGAAACTAGATACTTCAAACTTACCCAATCCATATTTCTGAAAAGTCGTTAAAATGGAAGCGTTCATATATTATGCAAAAGTTCTAATAAAACTTAAATAATATGTATATATGTCACTTGGTATCTGCAAATCATGTTAATCAATTTAGGCTGGATATTATTGTTCCTTTTCAGTACGCTTCTATAATACATATATTATTCACTCCCATCTTCTTGCCTCAAGCAAAGAGGAAAAAGCGTCTTAACTATTCTATAGAAATTTTTATCTCTCAGATTCACAGCAGATTTTGAGGTATAATTTCACTTGTAATAAATATTTGCGCTGTAGGTTGCTGTCTGACAGCTATTATTGCAGTTGTGGTGGAATTGGCACGGTACTTCACTATGCCACGGAGTGTATCTATACAGTGTCTTGGTATATGAGGAAGCCAGCGCCAAACTTCGAACAAGAATGGTTGAAAAGGGTCGCCAATAACCTCGTCTCCAGGCAGAAAATTCGTGGGATTATCAAATTCATTAGCGAAAACAGAGATCTTTTCCGGCCTCCCTAGCCTTCAACATCCCAGCGAGCTGAACTAAGTAGCTCAATCACCGGACATTCCACTTTCAAATAAAAGTGAGGTATTTGAACATCCAAAGAAAAGAAGACTATTGCGAACTAATAGTGTAAAAGTGAAAATGCCTGTGCTGTACATAGTGTATATATTTCCTTCTTTTTGTTTATTTTGTTTTTCTTAAATAAAATTCCCGTGTCTTGCCCATCAAACCGTTCAGTGACCGGCCTGGTCACGGGTACGGGGGTTAAGGGACGGCGTTCTGTTCCGTAAGTCACCATGAGACTTCTCAATAAAGAAAACCTGATGTTACTGATACATTAAAATAAAGTAAAATAGATGAAATTTTCAAAATTATTAACAAGAAAGAGAAGAAAATGTAGCAGTGGCCTTGTTGACTGTCTGATTGATCGACGTTATTGAGAATATAGTATTTACAATCAATGTAATAAATTATTTTCGTAGAAATTGTGATCTCATATTTTTTCTTTTGCTCTTTTTCAATGTTTCATGAATTTCAGAAGATATTCAAATATAAAGCATTAGAAAGACATTCTGAAGATTGGTATGGAGGTTGCAAATTTTACGCAGCAGTTTGTGCTAAAAATTATAATTAAAGATTTTAATAAAAACAAAGAGTAAATTTTGTATATAAATTGTAAGGCTCCAATTTATTTTTATAATTTAATTTGATAATAAAAGAGTTGATGGAAACAGAACAACAAGATTATGCCATCAGAATTGTAAACATCATTATTTGTTTATCGCTCTGTATTGCTACGTATCGCTATTCGCATTCTCTTTAAATAAATATATATATTTTTATGATCTTTCAGTTCTAACTTCAGTTCTAATATTTCAACTTATTCTACACCTAAAGCATTAATTTTACGCCTTATAATTTGACTTCTTAAAGTAAATATGGCTTAAGAGCCACAGTAAAAACTAAGAAAAATCTCTGGTTTCCGCCATTTTTTCAGTATATGAAAAGGAACCGTTTTTCTCTTCCGCTATTACACTTTTACACAACTGTTAGATTAATTTATTTTTAAAATTTATTTTTGTAATAAAACAGTTGATGGAAACAGAACCAAAAGTTTATGCTAACAGAATTTTAAACATCATTATTCGTTTATCGCTTTGTATTGCTACGTATCGCTATTCGCATTCTCGTTAAATAAATATAAATTTTTATAATCTTTCAATTCTAAACTCATATTTAAACTTATTCTACACCAAAAACATTAATTTTACACCTTATGATTTGAATTCTTAAAGTAAATATGGCTTAAGAGCAACAGTAAAAACTGAAAAACTCTGATTTCCCCTATTTTTGAAGTATATGAAAAGGAACCATTTTTCTTTTCCACTATTACCCTTTTAAGTAACTTTTAGACTTAATTTTATAAATTTTAATAAAAAATTTACCTTATATATCGGAAACCAAGTATAGAGAACTCATACAAGATTTGTACTCTCAGAAATCATTTCCCTAATTGGCTTTCCCATTATATGTATCTTTCCATCGTTCGTATAATCCGTTGAAACCCACTTACTGAATGTTAAAGTGAAAATCTATCTTAATAAAATATATAACTAAACAGACTACCCTGTGGCAAAAATTTCCTCTAGTTTCCATTCAAGACTTGGTTTCATAAAACGATAATCCTTAATCAGGACTTCAAACACTCAAATTAAAAACACACTGATTCTGTTGATATAACATTTCTTTTAAATCTTACGAGGAAACTGCTTGATATTTTATATTATACAGTCATTTATATATATTTCATATTAGTTCCTTTAGAAGAAATACATTTAGATCATCACTCTAGACTCGACGACTAGATTAGGCAAATGCTCTCAATGTATTGGAAAAGAGCATTATAACACACCCACCCATCCATATTCTTTAGAATCCAATATACGGGACGACAGATATTTGGGAAATCTTCAGTTTCCCACCTAACTGATATCCGCTCATACGAGAAAGATTATATCAATCTCTCTTCAATAAAAACACTCCTCCTCTTCCGCTCCTCCCTCGGAGATGATTCTTTTTATGTGAATGTCCCTCTCCCGGCGATTGCTTCACCGTCCAGTTTTATCGGACTTTATGAGATCACACATATAGGGATGGACAGAGTTGTTGGTGGATATTGGGATATCCGATAGCCGGATCAGTCTAGAAGCTTTAATATCTATTTCTTTAAAATCCATTTTGGGCTCACCCTAAGCCTGTGTAATTCATGGTCTCGGAGATAAGGCCTTGGTCTAACAGTTGCGGTATGTGTGGGATTTCGTGTGGTGGAAATAGTTGTCATTTATACACGACGCTTTTGGTTGTTGCGTATATCTTTCATACAGTGGCCCCTGGGTTATAGTATAATTTTCCACCGCCCCTAGTTAGTGTAAACTTTGTCTAGGGCATTGTATTTCTTTGCCCCCTCGTTGTATTGTACTTTAAAAAGTGACATAATCACATTGCTTTGTCAACAATTCCAGTGGTGTAGCGAAGATAAATAGCGCCTGGGAAATAATATGACTTTTTTTTACTCCAATCGCCATTAGTTGCTTAGCAAGCGTAAATAGCTCTTGGTGTATGACATTATTTTTCCTGCCCTTCATCATATCGTCGATAAACAAGCAACACCACCTATCGCAATTTTGAACTTTTTCTTAACCAATAACGAATATTTCTGCATTGTTTTCGCATCTGGTTGGAACATGCAGTCTCATATTCACATCAGTTGCTAAAAAAGTTCAGAAATATTCGTTATTGGTTGCGAAAAATTGAATCTTTTCTTCCTCTTTGAAATTTCAAAACATTGAGGTGGTGTAACTCCATGGCGCCACTTAAAAATGCCGCCGGTGCATCTATACCCCCTGTCCCGGTCTTTACGCCACTGCTTTCATATTATTTCATGTTCATTTTAAAACGATGGAATATCAAAAAATACGAACAACGTATATTGCAACATGCAAAAGCAAGAAGGAACAATATTACTATTCTCCGTATGTTTATTAAACTTGTATTCGGAAGATTGAAAATGTCGAAATTAAAAAGCGTTAATGTAATGAATCCTTCAACTGCTAGCCTTATTTTACTTCTATATAAAATCGTAGTGTAATTTTGATAGTTTTTTCACGTAACGTTTATAAACAAGTCCAAATACTTTTGTCAAGAAATGAATGGCTATTAATATACAGTAGGGTGGGCCGAAAAAGTCAATTATTTTTCGTGTTTCTATACCGCGGAAAAGTTGCGAATTGGTGAGAAATTAACCGAGGAAAAAGTAAGGAGATTGATTTATATCCAATTACTGTGCAATTGGATTAATTCCTCTTTCTGTGAAATGCTTTGTTTAATTTTCTATATCAATTGTGCCTTTTTCAGTTTTCAAAAATGATTAATTCTTAAAATATTTAATTTAATAACAAAAATTAAGCCAATTTCCGGCGTTTTTTCCCTCGTTTTTTGCCAATAACTTCTAAAATATATTTTACGCGAAGATGATTTACATACTATCTTAAAGAGCAGACAGTTTTCTTTTCACTGATCTGAATTTAAATGGCATACGATGTTTTTCCCTAATTTTAATAAACATTTCGAAATTCATTTCAAACACAATCTTTCACATTGCTTTCTATTAATGTAATTAAATTCAATCTGATTTAAATGTTTTATCATATCCTGCATTCCCATGCTTTTGCCACTGTTAAAATTATGATAAAAATATTGCTGTCGTTGAATATTTATATATTCCAAGATTTTATATTCTTATTTAGAGACACGCTGAATTTTTGCTTCAGCTTTTATTTCTTAGCGTGTACATATTTTAATTTGCTTGCACAATGATGTTAGTTATTTACTCTCTGTATGCGATGATTCTTTTAATTTCTGCAAATGTTTAAATGATCCCGATGAGCATGTAATAATATATACTTGAAAATATTTTTATACCGAGCAACGCCGGGTATATCATCTAGTCTATACTATTAAGATTCAAAGGTAAACAAATATATATATCTATGCTCTTCTATCTTCTCACGAATCACTGAATCCTGAAACTAGCCGTAAGTACCAAAAGATGCAAAATAATCCAAGGAATCCATTTCGACTATTTAAATTCCGAAATTATAATCAGTTAAAAAGATATTAATTAAAAACTTCAAAATGAATGAATTGACGTGCTGCCATCTATTGGCAGCATGGTGAATTCATTCACGGCGGATTCTTTTTATCCCCTATTATTAGATTTCGCAACCGGTGTTGCATTTTTTTATTTAATTAACGGAAGTTGGTATTTCTTTTTGAGCGAGCTTCTGTGTTTGTATTTATTAACACTCGAAAAAAATCGTTTCCATGCCTTTTTTCTTTCTTTTTTGTATTAAAGTGTTTAACTTTGTAACGTTTGTTAGGGAAAGTAAGTTACAATATTTGTTGATTGTAGAGAAAAACGGAGGCGGGGCATATGAAAATATATGTAGCCCAAGGTCTCACGTGACCTCATTTCTCTCCACCCTGGAATATCCTATTATTCGTGATAGCCCGTGCAACGCCGGGCAACACAGCTAGTTAACTCTAATTCTTATAACAATGTCTGAAATGATCAAAGTCACCAAGAAATCATTTAAGAAAACTTCATAAATCCCATTTTTAATCGAGCAAAAAAGAAGAAAATATAATTATTTGTCTCGTTCCAAAACAGCTTTTAAAATATCCAGTCGTGCAAATTTCAGGCACCAGGTAACAACTTTATCATTTTCTTTATTTGTTTCCAGTTCTTTCCGAGCATCAAATTTATTATACACGAACGGGCAGAAAAAATTGCTTCTCTTTTAAACACCAACACTGATATGGCTGCAACATTTTACTTGTAAGAAAGAAAATTGCATTGATTTATTATACAGATGAAATTTATATATGGATATCACCTTGGAAAAGAAGCGCAACGTTTGATTTGAAGCAACATCAACAAAAAAAAGCGTAAGTTCCTTTTCTGAAGATTCGTTTCCCTTTAAATTAAGATAAAGAAATGAACTGTAATAGTATTTGCTTTCAGTACTTTTTCCTCTTCATTAAATGACGCCTTTTTTTCAACGAGATAAATAAATTTTCCCTCTTGTTTCGGTGTTTCAAGAATTTCAGGCAGATTTTTTTTTTTTATCTTCGCAGTGTTGATTGCAGTCTTATCTCTACTAATAATAAGTGAGAATGTGTGTGTGTCTGTCGGTGTGTGTGTTTATGTTGCCGCTCTACTGGTCAGACCGCTTAACCTAGAGCTACGCAATTTGGTACAAACATACATTGGAGGGTGGGAATGTGCAGCTTAATGCCCTTTTTTGAAATTTTAATTAGAATTTTAATTAATTAAAAATTAAGCGAAATTTTGTCGTTTTTTCTTACTAATTTCCGGAAATATTACAGCACTAAAGCTATTTTTACATCATCCGAAAGTGCAACAACGTACCTTTCTAATGATATTAATTAAGTTGCCGTACAATTTTTTTTCTCTAATTTTAATAAATAAAAAAAAATATATGTTTGGCGTAATTTTATGCGTATACATTTATTTTTCTTCAACTAATTACAATATTATACTAGAATTAATGGAACTAAAATGTCAAAATCACTGTATGTTTTACAAATATTACAAAGTCATTACTAGAAAACAGGTTACAGTAAATGTTACAGAAGAATATTTTAAATAAACATTTAAGTGTTTTAATTAAGTTCTAGAGGTTTTCAAATTTTTATCTTAATATATATCTTGAGGATTATCTTTATATTTTTTAAGAGTACGACGCAGAAGTCATTTTTAAGTTCATCAGAAAATATAAGGAATATTAGCTTTGTAAAATTTTTCTTCTAAATTTGGCATATTAATTAATATAATATGATTCTCGGGGGAAAAATTAATTGTCCGATTGCAAGAATGAAAGATTAACAAGCACCTACGATATAAAGCATTTACGGTTTATTTTATTGTTTCACAAATTACGATGAATTATTAATTAAGCCAGCAATCCATTAGCTGAAGAAGCTGCTACCTTTTCAGAGATACCGGAATTAGAAACGAGTACTTTTTTTCACCACTAGCCGCCTTCAACGACCAGCTTGTTGGCCGGGAATATGATTTGAATTGAATCTTGCATCATATTATATTCATGGTTGTCTTAACAACGTAACTTTAAACTCCAGATTGTGGTAAATATTTAACCCACGTCCAATTAGTGACCTTGGACCTTCATTGTCTGCATAAATGTTCCTAATGGAGTCAAATAACTGACCATGTCACGTAACCTTTAATCCCATATTGTCGGCACTATCTTCATTTTCTTATTCCTCTGGTAAAATATACATTTGATTTCAACATTAAGCTGACGCAGCACATTTTATGGCCAGCGGTATGTTAGCTGGATTAAAACATGCTGAGAAAAGAATGAAAAGATAACAACTATAAGCATTCCGCTCACTGAATATATTTCTTAAAGTAAGCAAAGCACTATCTCGAAGAGCTTGGTTTACAGATTTCGCTAAAATTTTGATGAAATAAGATATGAAAGCAAATTTTATTAGTTTCCTAAGTAATTTATCTCATATTACAACAATGAAAGAGAAATATGCAATGAAATATTTGTTTAAACAATGAAAACGGTTGCGTTGCAACAATGAAAAGTATTGTTGTAACTTATGCCAAGAAATATGTTTTAATTTATTAAAATTAGAGAAAAAAATTGTACGGCAACTTAATTAATATCATTAGAAAGGTAAGTTTTGCACTTTCAGAGGATGTAAAAATGATTTTTATGCTGTAATCTGTTCGGGAGTTATTAAGGAAAAACGCTAAAATTTGCTTAATTTAAATTAATTAAAATTCTAATTAAAATTTTCAAGGGCTCTGATGCGCACATTCCCACCCTCTAAATATGCTTGTGCCAAATTTCGTAGCTCTAGCTCCAGCGGTTTGCCCTGTAGAGCGCCAAAACACAGACACACACACAATCTCCTTTATTATTAGTAGAGATAACTTGAATCCAGAGTGACTAGCTCAGTTTGTATAGAAATAATTATTTTAAATATCAGCTTTTTCTACAAGTTGAATTCTTTAATATTAAAATTAATTTCCAAGCTTCTTAATTTCCTTAGCTTACGGTAAAAGTCAGTAGGCGAGCGAAAAATCCACTTAATGTTCGTATAATCCCAATTAATTCTAAGGACCTACTTGATATATTTAAATGGGTCTTTTAGAAATAGGTCCACAAAATTAAATCTGGGAAATAATCTGATGTAATTATAAAGCTCGAAAAAATTTGTGCTTAGTGTAGAATTTAAAATTATAAATACTTAATTTAACGTTAATTAACGTTTTAAACATTTTATTAGTTCTGCATTTCGGTTCCAAAATTTAACCATTTAAATATTCTCAGTTTGTTTAAGCATTCTCAGAATCTCATTTGAATGTTGAAAGTGTTGTACGCCTGAGATATTTGACGCAAAATTATTCAAATTTATTTAGCGATGCTAATAGATTGTTTCACAAAAGATTTAAATTCATTCAAATTGGAACCTAAAATCATTTCAGCCTTCGCTCACTGTAAAGCAACTAATTAATTTGGTAGTATTCATCACACTGTTTATAAGTAAATGCAGAAATCTTAAATTCAAAATTCCGAGTATTTCTTTTTTTTTTTTTCTTTTTTCTTTTTTTTGTAGTTGAATTACATTTCCTTTCGAAATTCTTTAAAATGAAATTAAAAAGAATTATATGACCGTAAAAAATATAACGTTACAAAATGAAAGTGTTTTACACAGTTTTAGTAATAAGCGAATTAGTTTTTTCATTTCGGCAAAAAGTTAATTTGGACTCCTTAAAAATTTTAAACATGCATAATGAAATTATGATACATAACATTCTATACGAAGATTTAGAATGTTGTCTGATGTTGAAAATGTTGAATATGATGAAGTCTAATAATAATATTCGGTAAAGCCTTTCGTATGATTGTATTACCACGTATTAGGTAACCATCAATTAGTACTCACCAGATACATTGAACATTGCGAAAATATTCAAAGTGCAGAGAGGTAAATTAAAGATTGGTGAATGGCAAAAAAATCCTGGCATATAACACTCTACACGACTAAAAATAAATCAGTATTTTCTCCTTTTACACTTCGTCTACAAGAAAGTAAAAGAAGGAAAATAAAAAAGTCAGCAAAAAGGCAAAGCATGTCGTAAAATCTAATAATTGGAAAGAAAATAATGAACTATATATTGCCAATACAAATAAAAAATAAGAATATTGAAATTAAGTATTTACATATAATAAACAGGAAAGGTCATTTTCCTATTTTAAATTCGATTGATTTATTGCTTTCTCAAGCCTGTTTTTAGTCTAGTTCTTTTCCTAAGAATGTGTTAGGTTTAAAATTCAATATCTAATGGATATTTATAAGTTTATTTGATACATCTATTTTCCCTTCCATGCAGTTTTCAACAGAAAATTTAATTCCGCAAAGACAGGAAAAGATAAACGTTCACAAAGCTTTCTCTCCTTCAGTACAGATTAGAATTTATATAAAAAATTGGTTCTAAAATATTAAACTAGTATCACTGCGTACCGAAAAATGTATTATTCATGTTAAGTTTTTGACGTGAAGACATGTTTCCGCTCGTTACAGTGATAGTCGGTCGAACTTTCTTGTGTGACAAAATACCGTCAGATTTGAATCGCTAATAACCACGAGACTAATAATGCGAAAAGAATGGTTGACCCCACAACGGATAGATCATATCTGTAAGAGTTTGTCACAAAGTATTTGTTTTGCCTGTGACGTCATCGACCAGTGTAGGCACATGCGCGTGATTGTTATAAATTACCTTTATGTAAGGTTATATATAAGTGTATCTAGGAGGTTGATTCGGGTGTCATTTTAAAGAGCGTGAAAAGTATTACTAGGACCCAAAGTGAGACAATAAAAATATTTCTCAGAATATAAGTAAAAATCGGTATTAAATTGAAAATTTCAAACTCCGCGTGTTTTTTAATTATAAGATGCAGAGTTTTCTTTAGAATTGTGCAAAACTTACAAAATACTTGAAAATACGTAAAAGAAACATTGTATTAAAATTTGTATTCAAAATTTGAATATTAAGGGAAATATGAGCATTTGTAGTAAATAATGCTTTACTGCGCATACGGGAAATGTAGTTCTATATATTGTCAACAGATGACGCCATGAGAAGCCAGTCTAAATATAACATAAGAAAGGCGCAATTCGGGTCCGCTGCGTAGATGTTTCGCGAAAACGTCGGGTTAAAATCATAAAACAAGTATTTCGTATTAATATGTAGTTTAATTATCAATCTCTTTAACGCAATGCTTACACAGAGTAGTATAATAGTTATAGAGTATATAAATCACAAGCTATCGCAGATCTGATTGCTATCTGTCTGATCATAAGCAACATTTGTCCTCCTATTGACATAAAAATATTTTACAAATATTTTCAAATTACCTTTCCAAAGACGGATTTGGAAAAATATTTAATGCATATATGTATATTTATTGAAACACAACGCATGTCAAATAACATCAATTTAACTCATTGCATTTCTAGATTATCTTGTTCAAATTCACAAGAGTCAACAAACCTATTTCCCGTTGATGGGTTAAAATTTGATACAGATACACAATTTAATAATAGTGATTACATACCAACTTTCATCGAATCAGGCAAGCTGCATTTTTAAATTCTCGTGTTCATATTCACGTGGATAAAAAGATTGATGTAACTCCAAAAATAGTTTTTCAAAGGAGGTTTAAACATGATGCTCCAAAAAATATTGCTGTCGAATTTCTTCGGAATTGCAATGCTTTCTACTTTTGTACTTCATATGTGTGAAATTAAACAAAGCAGAAGAAGTTGTCACTATTTAAAATCGTAGCGGATGTTTTCGTAATATTGTCTGCAAGAATAGAGTTACCAATGCAAGATACATGGCAAAATGTAGCTGGGTCAATTATAGTAAACAGGCTTATATTAATTAGGCTTAAACCAATAATTGTACCCATAAACCGAATTGTCATATTTTGGATTAATTATTATCCATTGATCTCGTTTAGAGACATACAGTTTTTATACTTTCCCCCAAATCTATAAACCTCCGATCAACAGGAAATGAAACGATAAACATGGCAGCCCCAAGCATCCCTTATAAATGACAACTCTATCCATTACAACCCTACACATTCTGTCACAGCCGCTAACTGACAGTCGAGACATTATCTGTCTCTCCCTAAATGCCCCGGACTTAAAGGGAACCCGAGATGGACTCCAAAGAAACTGGACATTGCAGCCTGAATGACCGATCCGGCTGTCGATGGTCAATATCCACCACCACCAACTCTCCTACCCTCTATCTGTGCCCGGATGAGGTCAGATAAAGCCGTCACCGGAAGATGGACATTCTCATAAAGGACATCATCTCGACCGTCCAGGGAGTGTTTTTGTTGAAGATGGACTGATCCAATCTCAACTATATGAGTGGATATCAGTAAGGCGGAAAATTGAAAAAGATTACCCACGTATGAGTAGGATGGGCGTATGAGTTTTATAAGGGGATGGCAAGATACATTGCTGAAACACTCGGTTTAAATATATTGAGTGAATTTGCCCTGTCCAGTTTAGGCTAAAACTTGGAAGGGGATGGGAAGATACATCGCTGAAACACTCGGTTTTAATATATTGAGTGAATTTTCTTTGTCCAGTTCAGGCTAAAATTTGGAAGGGGATGGGAAGATACATCTCTGAAACACTAGGTTTTAATATATTGAGTGAATTTGCCTTGTCCAGTTGTCGAGTCCGAAATATTGAACTATATGTTTTTCTCCAAAGGGAGGGAAAGGAAACGAGAAAATAATACTAAAGTATTAATAGTTTCTTTCAACAAAAAATAAAGAAATGTTATTACATTGTAGCGTTAGATTGGAAGAGTCAATTTAATCGCACGTATGTGTTCACGACACTGTTAAGGAAATTTTTTTCTATTGGATTCTTGTATAAACGAACTATGAAACTCTTGCCAATGTGACAGTTTTTTAGCTGTGTATTTTATTCTAGAATGATTAAGGAATGCGCGAAAAAGAAAAATGTTTTAAATGAGAAAATAGTTTTGCAATAGAATTAATTAAGAATTTTAGTCTTGGTTAACATCCTTAAACTTGGTTTACAATTTCTGTTGGAAAATTTATTCGGTAAACTCGCTTCAATATACAAAACTTTTATTTAGTAAGGTCGTGAAAAGGAAGAAAGCGCCCATTTCCCTTTCGAGGTAAACTCGAAGCAGCAGTAAATCTTTCGTGCATTTTTTTATGCATATTGATTTGAAGTGTGGTAGAAGGTGTAAAGTGGCACATAAGTTGCATTTATTTGTGATACTATAAAAGTCATGTGAAAAAATAAACATTTTATTGTTATTAAACTTGATGAATTATAGTCTTCAACCCAAAATTGTTTGGGATTTATAAACATAATTCGTATGTTTAGGGTCTCTTTTTAACATATTTTATTTAATTTTTTATTTTAAATAATTCATTATATACCACTAATTCATGATATACTACTGAATAAAAACAGTTCATGTAATTCTTTAATTTTTCAAAATATTTGCTTTCATGAAAATGCAAATACAATAATTATTTATAGCAAAAACCAAACATGACAATAACCCTAAAACACAAAGCGTTTTTCTATGCAACTGTAACAATAGATACTCCTTATTGTTTAAGTTCCAAGGTAACTGACTGTATAATATAGTAGTTAAACTAAAATGTTATGAAAATTCCCAGAAAAAGTTATGCACATCATTGCAACACAAATTAAACAACAAAAAGTCTTATTAGACTTGATTAAAGCAACACCAATACACTGACACTTGATAGTAAAACAACGAAAGAGGAAAGAAAAAGTAGTTCGCTTATTTTTTTAAATAAGGAATTAATGAGGTTAACTATCAAAACATAAAAACAAAGATCAGAATCATTTTTAAAAAGAACTCACATTCCTTCTAAAAATTTAGAAATAACAAATACCAATTATATCTAGTGGTTCTGTGGATGCTGAAAAGAAAGAAAGAAAATTAATGATTACAAAGCAAAACAAATTGGAATATTTCTTTCCTATAATTATTATAAAATGTTTTTATACGCTCCATAAACCAAGCGGATCATATTCAATATTCATATAACAGAAGAAACTTGAAAACAGTAGAAAACAAATTATATAAGTATTATTTTATTAAAAGCTGCTGAAAGCGGTTCGACTCATATTTTTCACACTTCTAAGCGTCTTCATAAAAAAAATTTTTATTCGTTTTGCAGAGATTTTTTATTCGGTTTAATAATTTCTGTATAAAGTTTTTCAATTTATCTTCCTAACTAACTTTTTCTCACAAAGATTAACTATTTAATTCATTTATCTTTTGTAAGTTATTTTCATGAACCCTTACTTACGGATGTAATTTTCGAAAAGAGATTATTTTCCTAAATATATAGTAAAATTGCTTCATATATCAAGCCACCTTCGAAACGTGGATAAAAACAGGTTTATTTTGAAACAAAATGTAATTTATTACTGCCTTTTAATAGAAATTCTTTTAATTTTTTTCATTAAAATAACAATAGGAGAACCGTGCTTTAATGACTTTTACCTTTTCTGCTTTCTTAAGAGTAAATATAATAGTTACAGTTGTTATGAATTTAAATTTCAATTAAATTTGATTGAAACATACACTATTAAAATTCGGCGTGTATGCATGTCTGTATGTGACGCTAAAACAATTATTAACCCCTGAAGCGTGTTGAAAGTACCAAGTGATGGGGAAAATCCATTTTTTGACTATTTAATTTCCGAAATTACAATTAGTTAAAAAGATATTAATTGAAAACGACAAACCGAAATTATCATTTAGGCAATAGACAAGATTTTTTTAAACATTGAGAATAATAATTGACTGTCAGTCTACCCTTTCTGAATTAAAAGTTGTAATTGGTGATTTTGACACGTAGCCTGATAAAAAAACTAGCTTGCAAGAAAAAGGTTCCTGAGCGGTGCCTTGATAGACTTTTGATTACCAACAAAATGAAAGGACCCACCATTTTCTGTTTTCGTGACACAAGCTATGATGTTTTAAGTAAATCATGGTACGAAAATAGGGGATCTGATCCTCAAAAAGAAGTTTAAGAGTGGTGCAGAAAATATCCGAAATCATTCGTCAGGATATATACGTTCTGCATCATGTGAGAGAGTCATTGATTTTTGTAATGGAAGAAATCATCTCGAAAAATATAAAGGGCTCGGTAGAGAATTTAAAAAGCAAGTCAACTGCCATCTGTCATGGCGTCATGTCTGTAGTTCGTCATGTTTAATGTCAGACAAAAAATAATTCCGGAATCGGATAGACCATTCATTTCACCAGGACCATTCGATTTTTGTATTTTTTGCGTTTTATTTAAAATAAATCGAATTCGACGCATTTTCGCGGGTGGAATGTTTGAACCGCTCTTTTCTCCTTATTTATTTAGTTTAGAATGTTTGGAATGTGTCACGTGACATCACTTCTCTCCGCATGAGAATGGCGCATTATTCGAGATAGCCCGGGAAACGCCGGGCCACGCAGCCAGTTATATTTTAAAAATTGTTTTAAGCTTTGTGGGTTAAGTATTTAAGCATAATAATTTAATGAGATTATTATTATGCTAATAATAATAATCTCATAATCTTATTCATTTCTGAAACAAGTGAAATTAAATTCAAGATATAAACGTCTACGATGATAAGTGAACTTTTCTTCTAAAATTTTAAAAGAACTAATTTTCTCATAATTAGAACAATTTCGCTTTTTTCTGGAAATACAACTCTAATCTGCTTAAGTAAGAAAATTAAATTCTCTGTGTATTTAATTAATAAATGTTAATAAAAAATACTGTTTGAGGATAGTGTATCCACTACTAACGATTTGTAATTAGATATTTAGAAATGTGTGATTAATTATTGTTTTAAATGAAAATACCGATAGATTGGATCATGAAGTAAGATAGCTCTGTAGTAATATCTTTTTTTCAAAAGAAATATTTGTCATAAGCAACGGTACCCGAAGCTAAGAAATACGAACTTGCGATATTTTCAATAATAAGCAGTTTATTGCAATGAAATTCAGTATAAGCATGCCCAAATCTATAAGACATCATTAAATTCCATAATATTAAGGAGTATTTCTTTTCAATCATGCAAACAGAATGAAAACAACCAGAACGTGACACTTCGATATTTTCAGAATAGCCCGACTAATAATGACAGTAGCCACACACACACACACACACACATGAGCTTTAAAACGATCATTCATGCTGAAAATGAGGTAATTGAAAACTGCTTGTGGAAACAAATCTATTCTTCTAACAACGAGGATTTTAAATCATGGAGGCTCTTAGGAGAGAATTGAAATCGTGCAAAATCTCTTCCTAAAGCATCCTAAGCATGCTCTACAGGAATGTGACTTGATAACCCACCTTGTCACAGTATTCGGCGAATACTCTCTCTCTCTCTCCATGAAATCCTCCACACGCTGAGCCCTGAGTGGTCCTATGTTGCCGCCCATAAAAATAAAACAAACGACAACATTCTTCCCGAAAATTCCTTAGAACGTTGAAAAGCCCTATATGGACCTTCTCTATACCTTTGTGCGGTTAAAGGACCAGCATTAAAGATATATTCAGAATGTAATTAAACTGATAGTCAGAACTGTAAATGATGATAAAACTCACCAAAGGAAAAGGCTTTCGCTGTACAGTATGGAGTCGGAAAGCAATCGGCGCAATGCGAGAGGGCGTATTCACGATCACTTAATTTACCCTATCTTTCGCCAGACTTCCTAGAGGGATGGAAGAAACTCAACTGTCTCCAGCAGGTGTTAGCACGTACGTTTGCAGCAAGATTGATTTTGGCTTGATATTATCTTGTCATGGCAAATTTGACGCGTCAAGCTTGAAGCGAACTTGTGGCAAACTAACAATGCAGAATCGCCACCCTCGCTCGCAAAACGAGTTTGCCACAAGTTCGCCATGACAACTAGCGCCATCCCTCCTTGAAATGCAAGCTTGCTGCAAGTTTGCAAAACAAGCTTGATGCAAAGATTATAGCACAAAGAGATAATTATCTTTGTCTCTGTTTTAAAAAAACATCCAATTTTTAATAGAATCTCCTAGACCGTCCTTCTTTTTATTAATTCAATAAATCAATGATAATTTGTGAAAAAACTAACTTTTTTATTAAAAAATTTTTGAAACATTTTCCATCTTTTTACTAAATATAGAACTCGCACTTTAAAGAAAACTGTATCGCCTTTTTTTGAATGTTGAAATTTTAACGTTCATAAACAAAAATAGACATAAAAAACAGTCAATGTTTGTTGAAAAACAATAACTTACATTTTGTCCCATTTTAAGAGTAATTACTTTGGAAACCTAATTTCGTAATTTATTCTACTAGCAAAACGCAGTTATTAGCGAAAATCGCTCCC
The DNA here is from genome assembly GCA_013235015.1 of Araneus ventricosus. Taxonomy (NCBI): domain Eukaryota; kingdom Metazoa; phylum Arthropoda; class Arachnida; order Araneae; family Araneidae; genus Araneus; species Araneus ventricosus. The sequence goes on along the minus strand of BGPR01006307.1, from coordinate 46,265 downwards.
TCTTTGATTTCAAATTATGTTCTCAACGCAAAATTTTTAAAAATTAATGAAATCAAGAAAAGAGTTTAAAATAAATCGTATTCGCGATCTATTAGCGAAATCTATCTTCACCTCGCAGAGTTTATCTGGCGGAGTGGTTAAAGCGTCAGTTTTGGAAGCGGTAGGTCGCGAGTTCTGATCCGAGGTTTTTTCGAACTCTGTTTTTACTATGTTTGCAATGAGTTTGACGTGACAAGCTTGCTGCAAGTTCGTCGCCTGGTGACTTCGAAGCTGATGTTAACGTGCTGCAAGATTTTTTTAAGCTTGCACTCTTCTCGTGTCAACTTTGCTGCAAGTTTGCAGATTTGCAGTACAAGATTGCTGCAAACTAAAATTGCCATATGAGCACTATATGTACTAGCAAATTTTCGAGCGATTACGTGCGCGATGGAGTGCCAGAATATTTCCTCGTGATTGTGCCGAACTATATGGATATCGCCTTTTCGAAGAGAGGAATCAGCCGCTGTGGGACCGACTCTTGTCCTCTCAGAAGTTCCCGGTCTTCGTTTATTTTTCTTTTTTCTGGGGACGGCTAAAACGTATCTTTTGCGAGACGTACAGTTTAGTTTAGTTATATTAACGTCCAGTTCTGAAGCAACACTAAGGCTATTTTGGGACGGACCTCATAATTTCGAACCTCGGTCAGATGACGAGGATGACACCTGAGCTGGCACCCCACTCTCCAGACGTTCATGGCATTTTTATTTGTATTTGCGCTGCAACTCGCAAATTGTATTTTGTATGTGGAAAGTTATAATAATTAAAATTAAGAGTGTATTGTGGTGCTTGTTTCACCCCGGCCATAGAAAATTTTATAAGTATATAATTTTCCTATAAAACTATATGTGTAATTTTACATATGTATTTAATTTCCAGCCATGTTGCGGGTGTAGTGTGTAGATGTGAAAAAAAAATTAATAAATGCAACTGGGGCTTGAGTCATCCTGCTGTTGCTGGTCCTCTTCCACTCTTTAATGCCTTAAACCCAGTAGGGTAGGCTGGGTCGTGGTGGAATGTGATGCACCACACCAACTAGAGGACGTTTGGTCCCCTACGTATGATTTAAGGCCCAATACACGACAGATCTTCAGTGGAATCGGGTTTCGAACCTGGACCCGCCCCAAAGCCGCTAACACTAGGCCATCGCGGCCTCTTATGAGCCGCCAGATGACTTTATTTCTAAAATTAGCAACACAGCTACAAACGTTCGTGAAATGTCCGGAATTTTCAAACATGTTCACGATTCTCTCCTTCGCCGATGTGTAGCTCCACCTATTAAACTGGTTGAACAGCCCTCCGGGACGTTAGACACAGGGGTGTGTGTCTTGTTGTTCACGTTGCCGATGTGACGCCTGTATTGCAGTTAGCTGTCGCACAGAAGAGGATTTGTTGTAAAGTTTTAGATAATGGAAATTATTTGTCTTTTATTATTCATCTTTATTACGTTCTCCATTTTCACCATATAGGCATCCTCTCGCGACACGCCGCTTTCTTTCCGATCCCACATTGCATTGTGAAAGTTGTTTGTTTTAGCAAGTTTCACAACCCCTTACTGTTTTGACCATCAGTTTAGTCACATCCTGTAGAGGCGTACGGCCGTGAGACAGGATTTCTCTCCACTCAAAGAACAGACTTTCGCCGATTTTTCTTAGGTTGAAGGAGTGGTAGAGGGAAGTATGTAGATGAAGATTCGGTGATAATTGCTTCGTGTACTGAATCTGGAATCATGGGCGAAGTGAACCTGACCGCAGTCTTGATGTATTCGAAAATGATATTCCTAGACCAACAGAAAACGGTCACGCTTCTCCAATGTAGGAACGGGGGAAAAACATCGGGAATATGAACGGGAGAGAAAACATCAATCTCCGGGCGTACAGGTCCATCGCAGCTATGAGGCTGTAAGCTGTTTCTCTAGAAATTATAGTTCCCAGTGGTCCCAAAAAAACTCTCCATCTGTTGTCTCTTTATGGCGTCGAGCGTTTAATGACCCGTGTAGATCATTTACAGGTATAATATCTCTTGGGCGACCTTGTACAACCTTCCTGGTGAAATCACCTGAAGTCTGGAATTGTTATCCAAGCTGGATACCCCCCATTTGAGATGGGGGTATCCAGCTTGGACCCTCTTAACCATCGAGTGACATCCGTTTGGGAATGGCCATCAAGAAGCCTTAGGACATCTCTCCATTTCCGATCCCGATAACACATTTCTGCTGTAATCAGTCAATCGTGAGAATTTCCTACTGAAACCACACTTCTACAGACCGAAACAGAAATAAGAAAATAGGCCAGTTCTTTTCTTAAAGAGTATATATAGTTTTCTTTGCTATCTAATAAGATGACCCCTCCTGTTTTGGAAAGGGGCTGTCGTTTTCATTCATCGAAGAAGGCTTAGGATACTTAAGATGTTTATGGATCCTACATATTTTTTGTGTCAAATTATAAAGCTAATTAATGATTCAATTTTAGTTTATAAGACTAAAATTTCGATAATTCGATGCACGAGTATTCTCGGGCTGTTAAGTTAAGCAGTTAAAAAGCGTTACTTTTTAAACCTTTAAAAGGCACCTAATTGAAAAGAAGATACTTACAGTGAATTGACCATCCTCCAAATTATCAATTTCGTCAATTTTTAAAATATTAGTTACAGCTATTTTAAATAATTGCGAGAATTGTTTATAATTTAACTATTGGACACCAGTGTATAATAAAGAAGGCTTTTACTTTTTATGATGATTTTTTTATTTCAATTGAAATGACTAAAAAATTAAATTGGGCAAAAACTGATGTGACTATTACCTAATTTTCTACTTTTTTTACTACTTTTAAGATTATTTTATCTTATTCTTAAAATTTTAAAAAAGTTTTGAAATAATCATTATCATCTCATAACTCCTGCATCATGGTGAAAGTTTTAAATTCCTTTTGCAATGTTGTGAAAATATTTTAAGCCTGTTTTAAAATAATAGATTTTTTTCTAGAGAGGAATTACCGTTTTATTTGTGTTCTTTTCTACGTAAGGAAAAATTACTTTCAATTTTTTATAGGCGTGAAAAGCAACAAGATATCCACTACATTTCAAAATACCCATAAGTATGCTCTTGGGTATCATCTTAGAGAAAAATTTATTTTAGACTTGGAACTTTCAGAGGATTTAATAGCTTATGTTTTTATCGAAGATCAAAGGGAATAGTTAAACAGCGGCACGACGACTTTAACTAAGCTTTTCCATCGATAACCGAAGAATTCTGAGTTGTAAATTAAAAACCTTTCTTCAAAGGAAGTGAAATTACACTAAAGTAATCTGATTTTTTGTTCAAGGCTTTTTCCCAATACTGCAAAAATACTAGATTTTATTTTAAATTTTTATTTTCTCTGTATTAAAGGTAAAAATTCAAACAATTGCTTAAATCGTGAGATTTTCTGGTGTTTTTATCCATTTTTTTCGAAAAAACATGCGTAGCAAGAATTAATGAGATAATCGACAATTATGTTTAAAATCGGGTTTTAATAAAAACCGAAATTAAAGTTGAATAATCCTCTTAAATAATAATATAAAACTTAAAAATAAAACTTGTAATTATAATTTCATTTGCAGTTTTCGATTAAAAATATATATCCAAATTCAAAATTCACTTTTATGTTAAAATGCAGCAATTATAAATTGTAATTATGCTGTCTGCTTAAATTTATTCTGAAGAAAATGAAACGTTCGTCAACACAGATGTTGATACGTAGGTACATAATTTATAAGATTAACTAACTGTAAAACTAAGAGATTTCAATTTATCGAAAATGTTATTTTTTTGCATAGTGAATTTGATTTATTCATAACTAGAAAACAATGAAGTTATGAAAAAAGCAACCTATATAAATAGGTTCTACTTTTTGTACCGATTTGCTTTAATGCGTATGAATTACAAACTTTCGAACGAAATTGTATTTATTTCTTTGTTCTGAAAGCAATTCCCCTGGCAGTAAAATAAACAAAATGTAAATTTCATTAAGATTTTGTTCAAATTCATTCTGCTTGAGATTCGCTACTGAATTCTAGTAACATATTATTCGTGTGTGTTACACTGTTTTAAACAAAGGTTTCATTTCTAATCGTTTTTATTGAATTGTTTATTTTGAACGTGCCTTTACTTCAAGATTTTGAGATGCATATTTTAAACCGATAATTTTATTCTCTAGAGGTTTTAAGGATGAAGACAGTAGCAGAAATTTTATTACACAAGATGAAACAACTGCTGCTTGCATTGTTATTTTTAGTTTCCCATTTTGACTGTAAAAGATTTTTGGCTGCCTATTGTATTGGCGAGATATCTGTAAATGTTTCGCCAGTATATATGTTTTATTTCATGACTAAGGGTCTATTTTGGTTTCCCTGTTGTTGGTTCCTGTTAACGTGCGGAACTCAACCCAACATATCCAGAATAACTCAAACTGTTGAAACTTGTTGTGAACAGGACAGTGTGTGTTATAGTTGGACCTGCAGTTCACAGGACAATGTTATAGTTAGACCAACAATAGAACAAGTTTTAAAAAGAAGAAAATGAGAGGCAACAGAGTTGAAGGGACGTTTTTTTTTTTTGAGGACGTGTGTTCGAAAAAGGAATGCAATATGATGATGTCGCGTTTTCATTCCTTTTCGAAGTGAATTTTTTGCAATGTTTAAAGACAGAAATACTGATGATTTGTTCATCACACGTTACTATCCTTGATTCGATTGAGAGATACGCAGATATCATTTCAGAGTATAAAGAGTTAAAATTGTCGTCCTGATCTTCCTGGTGAAGCGCGCTTCGGTAAGATTTATTTTCTGTGACTGCAGTCAAAATAATTGTCTGTTTAATAAGTATAATAGAAAGTATTTTAAACCTGCTAATCATGTCACGTTTGCTAATTGTTAATAAACAGAGTTTTTCTAATATGATCTTACTCTTACCTTTGGTGTGCTACTCATTCAATATGATCACAGTGCCATTTAATACAGCGCACTCTCGATTATCCGGGTTAAACACCGGGAGGGATCGCACGGACAATAGAAAAACACGGATAATCCGAAAACTCCTTTTTATTAAAGAAAAAATCAACATCAGTATAAAAATATAAAAATTACTTACATTTGCGTGCTGTATAACATCACATTAGGAATTTTCCTTTTAACATTTACTGCTTTAAAAAATATGTAATGCGTCTTTGCTTCTGCTCTTTGTTCTTCTCTTGTCGCATATCGATACATATTTTACGAACCGCAGTAATGTCACCGCAATCAAATCCTCTTTGTCCCGTATAATCTAGCAAAGTTTCCACAGATTGTAGAGCACCAAAATGGAAAATTGCATTTCCCTCATTTAGTACACCTTTTGCATCAGTACCAGCTGATTCTCCCTTATCAAGTTTTTGAAGGATTTCTAACTTTTGTTAAGCATTTAAAACGTTTCGTTCCAAACCACTCATTTTTACCATTAAAAAATTTAACGCTACTATCTGACGATAAACAAGACGCAAAAACTAAAGGAACACGTGCGAAAGTGAAAGAGGACGAAGTTAAAGGATGACGTGTCAGGAAGAAGCGTGTTCGTATGAGAATGTGTTAGCAGGAAGTGGATGTTTCATTTCTCGGAAAATTAGGGGTTGAAACGGTAGAGATTGCACATGGAAGAAGAAAGAAAAAAAATCCGCCGTCACGGCTCACTAGTTTCAAGGAATGAATCTCTCGATCGAACATCAACATCGATTTTACATTCGTGAAAATGTTTCTCTTTAAATTTTTTGTGAGTTCGGAATGAGCACGGATAATTCGCAAACCGGATAATCCGCGCATGGATTATAGAGAGTATACTGTATGTTTTTTGCAGCTTATTTATTTCAGAATTTTCCTTTTTAGAAGATACTTTTTTCACTATGCGAATATTTCCATACAGTGACAATGCTTCAATGTAACACATTTTTAGAAATTCGATTTACTGGCAATAGGAACAACTATTTAAATTCATCATTAAAAATTCATCTGTTTTATATTCCGTGATCCGTATGAAACGATCTTCTTCTCGATATAACAATGAATGTCGGCGACTGTGGTCAGAATGAAAGTATTTATGATATAATATCCATTAACAGCAAAAAGTGTGCCTGGACATGAAGCACAACTTCCATTCCAAACTAGCGCAAATCAATATGAATGACCATCCCATGATCCTTGTCGTCAAGGCAAGTAACAACCAAACAGCGAAATGCAGCAAAAAAAGCAAAACATTTCCTATCATTTCCTACAATTAAACACGTATGGTGCAAATGGTCCTAAAAAAAACCTGAATTAATTCAGAAGATTATACAAATAGGAAATGAAAATAGAACGTTATAGTATTCCCTGATTTACAATCATTGGCATCTGTAGGTTTAAGGTTGTTTTAAGTTGCCAGTATTTGTAAGAAACAAATCAGGTTAGAGCATTACAAAGCGGATTCGTAGCTACATTGCCATAAAGCCTATTTCTAGAACATTTAAAACAGAAGAGTTATTCATTAACATAGCTCAGATGCAAGATAAGATTTGTTAGAATTTCATAAACTTAATTCTTTAACAACAATCGAATAATGAATATGATGAAATCGAAGGTTTTATGAAAGATTCTCAATATCTGACATAGAAAATCAATTTTTAGTGTATTATGATACGAAACCACAAATTTCCCAAATTAAATCCATATACCCTATAATTATTTATTGTAAAACGTTAATTAGTTTGATTTATCATCCGAAAAGGAATTTAAAAGAAGGTATTAAAATATTTTCCATTTAAGAATAATCAATAACTATAAGCCTTAAACTGTATAACTTAATGTGTAAGATTTATCCTGTACAGTAATTTTTATCTGAAACACGTCTGGTTTACTCCATTATGATAATGCTGTTACATAACAGCATCGACCTAAAAACTAATTACTAAAACATTTCAAACAAAAGAGAACATTTATATAGATTGGTTTACATGTAATTTTGGATAGAACTAAACATCCTTCACACTGAGAAAGTTATCGATTGCGATTCGAGATACAAGCGAAACAATCTTAATCGTTTGTAAAGGAAATCAATTATTAATGTGTAATGGTTTGAGACTTAAGACATTTCTGATAGAATATTTAAAAACACATTGATAAGACACATTGTTGTAAATAATTAATTTATAAAATTAAATGTTCTCAATATTGGATTGAGAAAATATTTATTATCATGGTGATTGTTAGTATCTTCATTAAACTCCAGTAAAGCTCTTTAAAATCTTTCTGAATTCCTATTGAACAAAATAATTCCTGATTCACCTGCAGTGAATTCCTTCTCATGTCAACATCCAAGGTATCGAGATTGCAGATGCACTTGATAAAGCAGGTGCTCATGATGCTTCAGTGCCTTCTGCACCTCTCACCTACTTGGAGCTGTTCTCTAGAGCTAAAAGCAAAAATAAAACTATCTGGTTCATTCCACCGGTGCATCACTGGTATCAGGGTTCTCGACCAGGTCTATCAATTGACTGCAGCAGACGAGACCAAACAACTCTTACTCGCTTCCTTAGCGGGCATATCAGAAGTTTGACTTTGTCTGATAATTCTAAGTGTTTTGAGATCTGCCCAAAATGTACTGCAGGACAGGCCACACCTGATCATATTCTTGCATGCCTGGCGCTTTCCAAACAGGATCTTGTTCCTAATCCTCTATTGGCTTTGGATTTCTTCAGGGTGCACAGGCTCATGGACCTGATATAGCTCTGCTGATCTTCGGGAACAACAACAACAACAAAATTTTTCTTAATTCCTATTGAACAAAATAATACTCTTGAAATATCTTTTAGTCTCGATAACAATCCGAAATTGAAGTCTCAAAAATTCTAATCATTTTTGGGTAAAACTGATAGCGAAATTTTGGGAATCTTTGAACTCTTTAGAAAATGGGCTGAAATGAAATTTTGTTAACGAAGATGAATGTGGTTGGATTTGAAAACTGTAATATTTGCTTAAAGGAAAGCCTTTTAAAAGTTACAAAAACATTTTGCAAACAGAAAAACGCTGCCCAATAAATGTTATTTATATTTACCGAGAGGTTAAAATTATTTTTTTCTTGCTGATTGTAGATATTAAATCTATAACCTCTAGAAAGTCTTTTCTTAAAATATTTGAAATGAATTATCATTGTCTTAATTGTTTCCTTACAATTAATATAGTAAGTATGCGGAATCGGAACATAATTCTAAAAATGTAATCCATACTTTCATCTAATATTAAAGTAGCTTGATTTGATGGGAATTCAATTTTTTTATATCACAAAATTCTACAAAATACAAGAAGTATTTGGTAAATTTCTACTAATCTTGGATTTAGAGTCACCAGGTAAATCATTAATAATGCTTTTGAGAATTATATTTGCGAATTTGGAAACTTACTGTATATTTTTCTACCTTCCAACGAACATATTCTTGGCAAGAACAATTTGTTGAATTAGATTTTAGAAATGATTTCAATTAATCAAATCATTAAGAAAATCAATCATGTAATGAAATATTATATATATATAATGATATCAATATTCGATATCATATATTGTTATCATTATCTTATGATTTCCTATAATGAATGTTTAATCATCCCCCTAATTATGAAAAGCAAATTTATTTACGCGAATTAACTGACTATAAAAAAAAATTATTGATGATCTTAACATTATTAAAAAATTAATTTTAAGAAGAGATCATAATGATCAGGTTATATAAAGAAAAGGACAGATTCGAACTTGTATTCCGAAACCTTATAGCATGATAATGATTAGGCTTTTTTTCCTTCATCTCGCTTAATTGAATCAATCGTGGCTTTCTTGGCGTACCGATTTTTTCATCACTCAATTTATAGGAAAAACGCCATCGTAGTAAGCGCGTGCAACTCAACTGAAGAAGCAGGCGATGAAAACTTATCATCGATATGCAACGAAAAATAAATTAAATGAGTTGCCTTCTACATTAAATTATTCTAACATCTATATTTTATTCACCACTGAAAAAAAATTTTTTTTAGAAATAAAAAGGCTTTATTTTGAAATGTGAGAACATTCTATTCTTTTTCACATGTACTTCACCAGCCTGAAAACATTATCATATTACGAGACTTCTAATGTTTTCAAATAAGTTAAAACAATGGTTTATATTAAACTGAAAAATCTAATGTTTATTTTCTGCTTTGTCGCATGACAGCGATTAACATATTCGCATTGATTATTCACAATCTTGTTGTTTCGATGGTAGCGATTATGTAAAAGAAATTCATCATAAAGAATGCAGCCTTGTTTGCAGATTATATCATAATACTGTTTTTATGAATTTTAAACCATAATTGACCATGCAAAGAGAGGTCTACATTTTAACTCAGCCATTCAGCATTTTGTCTGTCTGTAAATTTAGTTTGTGACGCAATCACGACCAAACGCGTTGTTCTGGTTTTCTTTCGTTGAAATTTTCGAGGCCGTGAAAAACGACATTTATGTAGGAATTATATTTTCTCAATTTAGCTTAAAAGCGTAAGCCCTTCCTAATAATATCCAGACTGATTGAATTCCCCGTCGAATAGGGAAGATGCTCTCTAAAAAATTCCCTTTCTACGGATTACTGTGCCCAAGTTGCCACAATCATAGGATTACCATACGTCCGGATTTCGGACTAACGTCCTGAATAGTGTCCGGATCTTCAGAATGTCCTGATTTATGCTACCACGAAATTCAGTGAGGGAACAATTTGGTTGTAAATGAGAAATCCGTCGTATTCGAAAAAACTGATGGCATTCCTCCAATGAAAGAAAAGTCAATGTTTACCTACATTGTTGATGAGACAGTGGATGAACTTCGTTAACCAGGGTTCAGCTCAAACCGAAAACTAAAAGTTTGGATAGTTTTGTTTTAATTATGTTTTTCATTAATATAATTTTGGATTACCAAACATTAATAAAAATTGTATCTTCATCGCAATCTGAAGTCTGAAATTTTCTTCACTTCCTCGAACTATGTCCTAGTACAGTAGAGTCTCGATAATTCGAGGTGGACGGGAACTATCGAAAACTCGAATGATCGAAATCATAAAATTTAATAAATAAATAAATAAATGGAAATAAAAGCAATTTTTAAATTTCAGTGTAGTATATTTAAATGAAAAATGTACTTATATATTATAACATAACTTCTGATAACAACAGGTTAATTAATCTTAAAATAATTGTCAATTGTTTTTTGTTTAAACACATTGCTAAGTATGGATCTTATATATATCCCATTTTCTTCGGAAGGGAGCATTTCTGTAGGTGGCTGCAGGGTGCGCAGTGGACAAATGACCCGTCGAACAACAATAAAAACCAGATGTAGTAATTCTTTCACGTGTTGTGTATGTTTTGGTCATTATTTGGGAGCTAAACTGATTTTTTGCACTAACTCGGATTTATGGAAAACTCGAACAATCGAGACTCGAATTATCGAGACTCTACTGTATTATAAAAGAAGGTGGTTGGTATATAGGCAGCTCTTAGAATTTTATACTAAACTTTGAACCCGCTCAAGACCCTCAGCCCCCGGCGGTCCGTATTTCAACCGAAAAAAATATGACAACCCTACACAATCACCGCGTCTAATATGATGGATTCCAAATAGACAACAATGTAAATTCACAGAAACCTGTGTTGTTATGTGACATCTGTGCTCTGATCACTCTGTCTATGAGCTTCCTCCTCTGTATCATTTTGAGAGACAGTCTATGAGCTTCCTTCTTTCTATCATTTTGAGAGACAGTCTATGAGCTTCCTCCTTTGTATCATTTTGAGAGACAGTCTATGAGCTTCCTCCTTTGTATCATTTTGAGAGACAGTCTATGAGCTTCCTTCTTTCTATCATTTTGAGAGACAGTCTATGAGCTTCCTCCTTTGTATCATTTTGAGAGACAGTCTGTGAGCTATCTCCTTATATTTGTCTATGAGCTATCTCCTTTGTATGATTGTTTCCAGTACTTTTTTCACTTCGTTAAATGGAACATTTTTTACAGCGAAATAAATGAATTTTACTATTGCGTTGGATTTTCATGGATTAAAGGTGTATTCTTACGGCTTGGTGCAAAAGTCTTACAGGGAATAAAATACTTCTTTTTACTACCAATAGTTCTGAAAAAGTAGCAATTTATGAAGCTCGCGCCTTACTAGAATCATCTATCATTTTATCATCTCATCTGCGTTTGCTTGATTCATTGCTAATAAAAGAAGAAAAGTATGGAAGACCCCGCAAACAGAGGACAAGGTTTGCGTTGATTGCAATCTAAAACGCATGAAAAAGTTAAAACTTTTTTATACATAACTTGTGTCCTTTTAAGGACTTTTAATTTTTTATCCACCAAAATCTCAATTTAAAGATAGTGTTTGAAACATTCATTTATACACATTTTTCGTAAAAGAAACTTTTCTTTCGTCATTTTCTTTTTCCTTTGTTCCCCATTTGTTCTGAAAACCTAATAGATTTTACACTAAAGAACAGAAGAAATTGCTTCTCTTTTAAGCACTGACACTGATATGGCTGCAACATTTTACCTGTAAGGAAAGGGATTACGTTGATTTATTTATTCCAATGAAATTTATTTCGGGATATCACCTTCGAAAAGAAACGCAACGCTTCCTCTAAAGCAAAAAACTGCACACAAAAAAAGTCCAATCCTATCTTAAGTTGTCGAAAAGAGTTATGGCACGATTGTTACTTTTGTGAAGATTCGTTTCCCCTGGCTTAAGATAAAGAAACGAAATGTAATATTAATTGCCTTCAGTACTTTTTCACTTCATTAAATGGAACACTTTTTGCAGCGAGATAAATGAATTTTACTATTGTGTTGGAATTTGATAGACTAAAGGTGGATTCTTACGGCTCGGTACAAAAGTCTTACAAGGAATAAAATACTTCCTTTTACTACCAATAGCTCTGAGAAAGTAGCAATTTATGAAGCTCGTGCCTTGTTCGAATTTATTTTTGCTTCATGTTTAGTGAGACAAAATGTAAAGTATTTATACAGAAAGTGCATTTTGATCTTTATTTCGTTTTTCTTAGAGTTCAGGAGTTCTCTTTTTTTTTCTGGGGAGGGGGGCGGTTAGCTACCTCTATCAGGAAATTTCACTTTCGAATATAGCGTAATATATATGAAAGATGATTGCTTAGAACATTTTTAATTCCATTAAACGTTGTATTAGTAAGCATGATTCTAACAATTAATGATGCAATAAAAAACCAAAAAGGGACATGGAAGATTACTCTATGCCTCCCTTATATTATTATTCTCTCAGATTCCTTACTTACACAAGTCAAATGCGCCGTACGATTTTAACCCTCCATCGGGCACAACAGGCCACGGATACAACTAAATGTTTTTGTTCCCCCCTCCACTTTTAAGAAGGTTAGAATTCTACCTAGTAATTTTATTTCATTATCTGATGTTTGGATACCTCCTATTCAATTGACTTCTACATTTTATTCACCACTGAACAAAATATTTTTTTTGCAGAAGTAAAAAGGATTTATTTTGAAATGCGAGAATATTCTATTCTTATTTACATGTACTTCAACAGCCTGAAAACATTATCATCTTACGAGACTTCTAATGTCTTGAAATAAGTAAAAACAATGGTTAATATTAAACTGAAAAATTTAATGTTTATTTTCTGCTTTGTCGCATGACAGCGATTAGCATATTCGCATTGATTATTCACAATCTTGCTGTTTTGATTATGTAAAAGAAATTCATCATAAAGAATACAGCCTTGTTTACAGTTTAAATCATAATACTATTTTGATGAATTTTAAACCATTATTGACCACGTAAAGCGAGGTCTACGTTTTAACTCAGCCATTCAGCATTTTGTCTATCTGTACATGTGTTTGTGGCCTCTCCCCCTATTAACACAAGATATTCTACGATGTCTCCACGAAGTTGCTACGATATTCTGATTGTCGCACAATATCGTAAAGATATGCTATGAATGTGGAGGGGCATATTGTCCTATTAGGGTTAGTATATTGATTGCAGATATCGCCATATATGCCTCACGATCACATTGCGGCCGAATTCGTCACACACATGATTGTTCATAATATCCGACCATTTTTTATCAGTAAAGTTATAAAAAGTGGTTTCTCTCAAAATTTGTTTCAATCCCAAGAAGAGACGCAATATTCCAACATATATTTTTAAAGTAATTTGAAGATTTTAGTGCCTTTGGATGTTCTGAAAGTGAAGAAGGAAGTGGTTCTCGTTCCTTCATTTCGTGATGACTTCTTGCAACGATATCCCCCACTTTTTTTATTTTGAGCCTTCCCACGAAGGTCAGTGCTTAGTTTTATAATGGTAAAATAAAAGTTAATGGGTAGTAGCTATATTAATTAGGAGATTGTTTAACCTGTGCCCGTCAGGCGGCTTGCTCCCGACGGAGGATTAATTGTTGCAAGTTGGAGAAAGAAAGGACTGGATTTCACAGCATAGCTTAACCAGGACACTGTCCTTTCCCTTCACACCTTCTTCAGTTCAACCTTCGAAAACTTGTTAACTAACCTTTCTGGGTAAGTGGAGATCCAATGCACAATGCCACAAAATGTCCGCTAACACTCTCTCGGCATTTTCAAAATCCTTAAACTACAAAATAAACAACAGTGGCTAAAAAACATTCTCTCGAATAATCTATCAACAATTAAACATGGATTTTTAATGCTTTTCATGTGTGATGAGAACAATCTCCTCGTGGAGGAACGTCACTGAGCTCGCAAATTCTGCAACTGACACATAAATCCAGCAACCTAAACTTCCTTTTAGCAACCCTCTTTTTAACTTTTATTACATTTATTTCGATATATTTCTTATACTGCTTTTTATTCTTTTTTAAATACTGTTTTTATTGATACTTTATTTTGTGTTTTTTTCATAATTGCCTTTTGTCCCTGTCGATTGTATTTTTGAAATATAAAATTTTACTTTTTCTATCAAAACCGGAAAGGAGCAAAACGGCTCTAAACATGGGGATGCAGATATCGTGTAATGTAATGTACTGTAATGCAAAGCATATCTTAGGCAACGTTCGTTGGATGCCAGATAACATGCAATGTTATATCATTAATGACTGTATCGTCACTTGGAATGAAGCAAAATAACTGCATAAATATTTTAAATTCCGCAAAATATTTATTACAGAAGTTAAGTTTTTCTATTCCGAATAGAAACTAATCAGCTGAACAAATAAAAAATAAACTGTGCGTAAAGCCTTGCCCTAGTGTCCTGCACCTAGGTTGCGGAGACAGATAGGTCTACACACGGATTTCTAGGTTGCATAGGCGGTTCTTCAGCCTGAAAGAATCAGAGGAGTAAAAATAAAAATGTTCAATGGAGTCGAAGGAATGTCCTTGATTGTGAATGGGAAAAACTGCGTGAAGGAGTCCACATTAACGGAGAGGAGGCGATGTGTCAAAAACATGTCAATACTTGCGGATTGGTTACGTCTTTTTACAAAGGATTGAAAAGATTGAGATTCAGCTAATAAGAATTTGTAATGAGACAGTAAAACAGACAATAGAAATTATTGATAATACGAACAATCAACTTTATTTAATATGACGTGATTGTTTTGAAACCGAAAGATGTAATGTGCGTATGTTCTATTCTAACACATATTGAAAACATTCTACGGATAACTGCAGTACACACACTTCCTTCACCAATTACATCGTTTTGGAAACTTATTTTATGCATAGCGCAACGATTCTTATCGTTCAAAACGATCTCTATAAGACATACTACCATCTGAGAAACATTTACAAACTAGACTCCTTGGGCGACCAGATTGTTCGCCGGGAACACTGATTGCGTTAATTGCAATTGAGTCTGTCATGTATAATTTGATATTCGTGGTGCCTTAGTAAAATAATTTTAAACTTCAAATTCTAATTGACACTTAAACTGCGTATTTTAGTAGCCTTCTGTCTTCTCAGTTCGTTATCTATACGAACGTCCCTAATGGACTCAAATAAATGCCATGTCAACTATCATGTAGCTGCACGTTGTCGGTGTCAGTTTCACTTTCTTACTTCATAGGAAAATTATGCCACTGATTGCAATATAAAAATGGAGAGGTTCATTTTACTTCGAACAGCATGTTTCGTAAATTGTGAAACGCTGTTAAAAAGAATCAAAGATTAGCAACCATAAACTTTGCGCTTACAGACTGTACTTCCT
This sequence comes from Araneus ventricosus, assembly GCA_013235015.1. Lineage (NCBI taxonomy): Eukaryota > Metazoa > Arthropoda > Arachnida > Araneae > Araneidae > Araneus > Araneus ventricosus. The sequence continues at coordinate 30,948 of BGPR01006307.1, read as the reverse complement.
ACAGAAACAATTAATGCACAAAAGAGTAAAATTTATTACAATATCACCAAAGAACATGGAAATGAGAAGAATACTCATACTTTGGCTTTCAGAAGTGGAAGATAAATTAAATATTTGTATAGTGGAAAACGGTTTGAAACAATGAAAAGTATTTTTGTAATCTATGAATAAAAACATTTTAAAAATGTATTAAAATTACAAAAAATATTCAATTTGAAATAAATGAAAATATTTTTTTTTAATTTTCAGGTGGTGTAAAAATTATTTTTGTGCTATAATATTTTCGAAAGTTATTACTGAAAAACGCAATAATTTGTTTAATTTTTAATTAACTAAAATTTTAATTTAAACTTCGAAAAATCAATCAAGGGTGCACAATCCCATCCTCCAAAGTATATTTGTGCCAAATTTCGAATCTCGGTCTGCCCTGTAGAGTGAAAAGACACACGCATTCTCCTCTATTATTATTAGAAATGTAAAATGTTAAATAATGTTTTTCTGCTGTTTGGCAAAATTCTGCTTTTAAATATCGGATGACTTAAGACAACAAGAATGAAAAAAAAAATTAAAGTCATTCGTTTTAAATTAAAACAAAACAGTAATATTCATTTTTCATCCCTTATAATTTTTACTGTAGCACAATTTCCAAATGAATTAATTCATTTCTTTATCAGTGCAAAGATATCTTTAATATGTTGTGCGATATTCGGAATGCTGCACATACCGTGAAGATATTGTTACAAAGCTATAAAATCGTTTCCTTGAGATGCTAATCTTGGTGACAAACTTGGCGACTTGGCGACAAATTTGGCGACCATTTTGGCAACTTGGCGGCAGAGTTGGCGACTTTGGCGACAAAGAGAATTTTCTAGAAGGACTTCGAACTTTCAACTTATTTCTACTGGTTTCATGAACTTTCTAGAGATTACGTCACTTCCTACATAATGAAGTCACTTCCTGTTGAAAAGTGTAAAGGCAAGCTCTCAAGCCAAGAAGAGTCAGTTGGAATTTGATCAGCAAGCAAGCTGGGGAGTTAACAAGAAAGTTTTTAGAGCTGTGTTGAGATTTATTGGTAGTCTCTGTTGTGAATTTTTACTAGTGCTGTGTTAATACTTGTGCTACGTTCCTTTGCTTGGAATATTTGTAAAATAAAGAGCTTCAATTTTCTAATCCTGCTTATTGGATTGCATTCACGCAACCCACAAGACAATTTCGTTACATGATATGAAAGCAGTACTGAAGAGCATCTTGTGTTATTTGGGTTATGTTAGTGATTTAAACAGAGAAAATGAAAAGAATAAGTAATGATCGAAAATTAATGGTTATTCACTTAATGTGATGCTAACAATTTAACCAATTGTTAACATACATTTTTAAAATTATAATAGTTTATTAAAATCTTTGCCTGCATTTTATTCGCAGTAATTAATTTAAATATTCTTTCTCTTCATTTTTTAATTCGAACATTTTGATTATTTTTCTTGCAATAATTTGTATTTGATTCAAATTTAACACATTTGGGGAGAAATCTCTACTGGGAATCTTGCAATTGTTTTATTGAATTGCATAAATGTTGAATATCAAGCGGACTAATAAATTCAAAACACATTTTAAATTGTAGTTCGGACATTACTACTCGAAGATTTAAGTTTAAATAATATCAATTTGTGGGAAAAAACCTCCCAATTCAGCTTGCTAGATTGTCTACATCTTTCTGAATTGTAATGGTATTGAAATGGAATTTTTATAAATGTTGTTTTACATATCTATCCTTCAAATCATGAAATAAATATTACGTTATGCGTATGCCTCGCGTATGCGAATTAAAAATTATTTATTACAAAACTCATATTTCCTCGAATATTCAAAATATCTGCTTCAAATTTTATTATAATGCTTCTCAAGCACATTTTCGCATATTATATAAGTATTGTATAATTTGGTTGAAAGCTTGAGCCTTAAAGCAAAAATATTGAATTTTATGAAAGTTGAATATCATGGAATATATTGAATATCATGCATGTATATTTTATTTATTTATTTTACCACGTCTACAACCTACCCAGCGGTTGTAAGGCACTAACCCATGTATACTTATAATTTATACACATTATTTAAATCACACTGTGGCGATAATATTTCAAAGATTCAAGTTTAAATGATATCAGTTTGTGCAAGAACGCTCATTATTTAGTTTCTCTTAGAATGCAACCAAAATTCATCTCGCTGCAACGTCAATATCTTTCTGAATCTTAACAGTATATGATTGAAATTTTCATAAGTTGCCGTATATATATGGCTTTAAAGTTATGAAAGAAATATCACGCTATATCTCGCAGGTGCGCAGTCAAAAATTATTCACTACAATAAATACTCATGTTTTCTCTATTTTATATTTATTTTAGTATTATATTAGTAGAATGTATTTGAGGTTTTAATACAATACTTCTCCATCCTATTGTCAAGTATTCTGTAGGTTTCGCATTATTTAGTTGAAAACTCTGCATGTTATAAGCCAAAAACTTCCGAGAAAATTTGGGATTTTTAAAGAAGCCTGAATAGCTTCCTGAATATAAGTGAAATTCGTACGAAAATACATGCAAGCAATGTGCATATTAAACATAACTATTGGTGAATGTTGCAAATAATTATAAGTTTTCTGTGAAGCCGGGTGAGCCAAAATCCCTTTTCTACTTCATCAATATTCGGTCAGACCCCTAAATATTCTCGTGACCGAATCTGCAAAGTAGATTGCGAGTTTAAGACTCTTCTTTACATGGTCGAAGTTCAAGGAAAATCCATTCTGTAACACCACTGTTTCCAAAGCTCGCCACCCAGCGGCCGTTGGAGGATACGGCCAGTCCATGTTCTGGAGTCAACGATGAAACATTGTGTTCTGCTCCGATGATTGTATATTTTATACGTCCTGAAGTGTTTTGTCCTTAATTGTTTGTCCCTGTATGTTGTGTCCTTTGGTGTTGGATTAAAAGTGTTTAAATGAATCAAGCCCCTTTATTTGAACGTCTATTAATTTATGGCGCCCAAATGATTACAATTCAGCCTTCCTGAAGATATTCGAAAATATGTTCAAATTCAAAGGTGCTCGCATTTTTCTGTCACCATATTGCAATTCATATATAGAAAGATTCTATAGAATTTGTAATAAATATTCAGAAAAGTATCTCAAAAGATGATAAAAGCTGCTATCAATATTAAAAATCAAATCCGAATATTTTTGTGAAAGGACACTTAACTATGCGACCCTTTAATTTCCAGCGTCCTACCTATAGGATTCCCTTCCTTCCATGGCTAAGCCGAGCACATCATACTGTCTCTTTTTGGGCATATACAAGGTGATTATAATTAAAGTTGAACTTTCAAAAAGCTGTGAAGGAAGAACCCCTGATCAGAATGACCTGAAATTTCACCTGAGAAGGGGGAAAGTATGGCAGAAGAAAAAATAATTCAAAATTTTATCTGTAGATGGCGTTTTGCACGTCATAAAACGTAAAAGGGTTCGGTTACCAGTGACATTGGCAACCCAATGCGACGGCCATTGCGTGGATTGCAGTTTAAACCAATTGTACTGTTCAATGTTCATGACTGTAACGGTTTTTTACTGAAAAAAAAAAACCAATGGATAAAACATTGACTTCAAAGTCATTCGGCAGTTGTGGCACTCTTATTCGAAACCCAATCCACCACGACAGACTCAAGAAATGTTCAATATGCTGTCCATCGTTTTCTGACACAAGTTAAACCGAGAAATAGCATGTTCCACAACAGATCGGAGTGTATCTGTACTGATGTTGTGAATATGTTGCGCAATGCGTCTCTTCAGTTCAGCTGAATTTCATATCAGACCACGGAACACAACATGCTTCAGATAACACCACAGACAGAAATCTTAAAGATTAAGATCGGGTGATCTTGGCGGCCAATTTGTTGGAAAATGATGCCTGATAATTTTATCATTTCCGAAATTCATGCTGAAAAGTCGCTTAATAGGATTTGCAATTTGTGGAGGACCGCCTTCTTGCATGAAAATTGTGCTACCCACAAATGCACGATGTTGAAGTGCTGGAATGACATGTTTGTGCAAAAGAGATTCATAGCGTACACCACTAACGGTACAGGTAACAAGACCCTCAGGACCTATCCATTCGAAAAGAATGGCCTTACGATAAGCTATGCCGTAAAGTTGCTCGACACAGTTACTTTCTCAGAAGGAAGAGGAACTGGTTGATGCTCGAATGGATGGATTTTCCGTTGCCCATATTCTGCAATTCTGATTGTTGACATATCCGTAGAAATAGAAATGAGCGAGCTTCATCTGCCCAAAAACTGTTTCATCATTTATTATTTCGCATGCTCTGAAGTGTAAAGCGCCATCTATTGCTAAAATTATGAACTATTTTTTTTTTCTTCTTACATATTTTTCTTCCCTTCTTCGATTATGCTCAGGTAAAATTTCAGGTCATTCTAACCAGTGGTTCTTATTTTACATCTTTTTGAAAGTTCAACTTTAATTATAATCACTGTAGCAACTATTTAAAAATTTCGGCTAGCTCTAAAAAGAAAATAATTTTATGAAAAAAAAATTAAATAAACAAAGACAAAATTAATTTGGGGAAAACAAAGTTACCTTTAAACTATTTTTAATTAACAAATAAACAGTCACTACACAAAAGACACTTCACATTACACAAAATTAATATTTACAGTAAATAAAAATAGTTATAATTAATGTTACAAATGGGGGGGAATAACTCAATCCCAGACAGGATAATGTCCATCGTCCAACTAATGAATATCATGGCAAATGTACTCAGCACGGGAGGTGGCGCTGCAATCGTAAAATGGGATCGTTACATCACCCTGTATTACTAATTACCCTGGTTTTGATATCAAAGTGTCGTCATACACAATTTTTTTCCCCTTTGATCTATTTTCAAGGTAATGTATGGAATTCGAAAGTAATCTTTATTCTTCGATATTTTGCTGCATTTTAAAATTCTTTTAATATTTATCTATATAATTTTTAAATCCTTTTTAAAGTATATCTTTCGAAATTTAATATTACCTCATAGTTATCTTGATTTTGTTTTTTTAACATAATTTTAAAAGATATTTACTAAAATCTAGGCTTCAAATTTAATTGGGAGTTAATGGATTACATTTATTGCATTATATAAATGTTGGCTTCTCGATTGACATTCATAAGACTTCTTTTAAAACAAAACAACATTTATTAAGCACAACCATTCAACTTCGTAACTGCATACAACGTAACTCCGTTCAATCGTACCGTACTCAACACTTCTCGTAATCGTCTCTCTCTCTCTTGACTCTTTCTAAAAATCAAATTCAAAGTAGCACGCATCTTACTGTTGCCATTTACCTGCTATCATACACTGATATACAATAATTATGTTGCATTCATGCTTTTGTCAGGCATAATATTAAATACGCTTACATAAAGTAATCACTAAGAATAATCCTCCAAGACGATCTACGTCGACTTAATACGTAATAAAAAAATTAAGGAGATTTAATTTCTAGACTTAAGTAGATATATCTTTGAAATATTTTATGATGTATAGTATCTAATTCAAATTAAAATCTACAGAAATGCAGTTAGTGAAAATAATCCAAATTTGCATTAGTATGGATACTAAGATAGTGAATTTATATTATACAAAAGTTATAGAAATCTAAGAACATCAAAATCAGCTGAGTATAAAATTGATTTGATATAGTATCATATTTATGCTATAAAATTGATAAGAAAATGGGAAAGTTGAAAAGAAAATATGTATAAAATTGAAAAAAATAAGAAAATGGGCTTTTTGTCGTTACTTCCCAAATCTACCTAATAAAAATATGTTTCATAATTCTGTTATACAAAATGAAATGATTGTTCTACCTTGATGCCATTTCTCCATTTCTTCTGTTATTGGAAAAATATTCGACTTTCATTATGAATTCTGATGCAAATCGCTTTCCTTATTTTATTTATACCGCTGTATCCGTAAAAACAAATAACATCTGCGTTGAAACGTAACCGATTTAAGTGCCAAGAATGGGATTGAAAGTGAATTTCTTATTCATGAAACCGCATCCATAAATAAAATGGGTAAATTGAACGAAACCAATCAGAAGGCTAATCCTGGTTGATTCTGGTTATTTAAATGGAGAAGTAAAATATCATATTAAAATATTCGACAAAATTATTATTTTTATTTTAAAGCTTACGTTCAAATTTATGCAAATAAAGACGCAAAAGCGGGAAGCTGAATTTTTTTCTGCGTGTTCCTCTGCATAATTTAAGGTTTCTCTGATGGTTTCCAAAAGTATTTTTACAGTGACAGAAAAGGACAAAATAAGACAATCGAATTTAAAATCTTGAATTAAGATATTGCATTCAGAGTTGTTTTCTTTTTATATTTATTTCTGGGATTTTCAGTTTGTGATTCTCAAAAGCCTCCAATGTTTCTTTTTTCTATTCTTTGAATATGGAGAGCGAAAAAGAAGCTCGTATTTTTCGTCGTATTCATTTCAATTTTATCTTAAGCGTTTGAAATGAAGATATATTCAGCTGTAAACCTGAACATTTGTAGAAGGAAGAAATCGCACAGGAAAAAAAGAAAACGTCAATTTAAAAGGGCGAAAGGATGTTTGGTTTTTTTTATTCTTGAAAATGAGAAAGTCATCAAAAAACTTTATTATTATTATTATTAATCTATAATTTTTTAAATAACATTTTTTCATCATTTTAGTTTAATTTAAACTTATTATCGTCCCTTTATGAAATTGCAGAAAGTCTATTTGTGAATGTACCCGTCATTTAAAAACGATACTAGACAGAAAACACAATTTCTGACATCATTAAACTTTCACACCAGTGATTGGATGTGTAACTCACAATAGATTTGAAGTGCGTTCCTGGAATATCTTTTGGCCTCGAAGCCGAGACTTTTCGACGGAAACTGTGGAGGTTTTAAGGGTAAGAAGGAGCAGTCTTTAGACATTTTTACTTTACTTGATTTGTTTTATGGATAGCGTTTTCAATCGATCTTTCACTCACTTCTTGATGAACCAGAGTTTTGAAAATTGTATGCGTTTATACAAATGACTATACACTATTTTAATATTTTCAGAACTTAATAGCAGTTAATCAGTTAATTGAAATAAAGTTTGACACATGGTAATGAATTTGAAAAATTCATGGTACTTTATGTTACTTCCGATTTTTAATAGCATCTCCTAGACCGTCCTTCTTTTTATTAATTCAATAAATCAATGATAAATTTGTAAAAAATCTAACTTTTTTATTAAAAAAAATTTGAAAAATTCTGCATCTCTTCACCAAATATAGAAATCGCAGTTTAAATAAAATTATATATCGCTTTTTTCTTAAAGTATATGTGAGATGGTTTATCTGTAAATGAAGCTGTTTTCCAATCATCAAAAGAGGAGAAAAGCAACTTATTTCTTTGTTTGTGCTTGCACGGTGTGAAGGGTGTATTTTTTAAAAAACCTTTAAAATGAAATTCAATGAGTGAATGAAATGGGTTATAGATAAAATATGAAAACATTTTATAGTTATATTTCATGTATTTCTCCTTCTGATGAGATATTTATATTGATATGAAAAACATTTAAATGAAATCGCTCAAATTAATCCGTTTTAACCTTGGGAACTTTTAAAATGGCTTTATTCATAAAAGTATCATAGGGAAATTTATTTCCCGGAAAGACTTACTGGAGGAATATAATTAGTTTCAATACGAATCTATATATGCAAATAGGCTTTTAACTACCTTTTTGATCATAAGTTTTACAAATGATTGAGCAGATTTAAAATTTAATGTTTCAAACCTGAGATATGTCGTTCTCATTTAAACCACAAGACACACTTAAAAATACTGAATTCTCTCTTCTACTTTTACTGAATTCTACTTTTTACTGAATTCGCTAAAATTTTCCAGATCTCAGTGATTGTTAAAATTAATTATAAATATCTCAACTTTTCTTTGATGAAAACTCCAATGGCAGATCATGATAATAAGTTTTTATTCCCCATAGAAGTAAGGCGGAAAGTTTACTCGCAGCAGTTAGAAAAACAGCTATCAAGTGCATACATCACACATTAGCAATGTTTAAAAAGCCGTTCAAAACGCACTTACATTAGTAGCACAAAACAAAAGTATTGTACGCATTGCAGTCGAATTCGATTCAAAATGCACAGTTTTTATTCAATGATTTTATTTTATGAACATTCAATGTGCTCAAAATATAAAAGACAAATACAGCAACCACAAGCGTAGTGTTTAAATAACAACACTGTTCATTAAACGATATTCCACCCACTCTGTCAAAACCGCTAACTGACAGATCAGCGACTATATACCACAAGCGTAGTGTTTAAAAAACACTGTTCATTACACGAGATCCCACACATTCTGTCACAATCGTTAACTGGCAGATCAACGACTATATCTGTTCTGTTCTTCAGTAACGGCGGTTTAAAATAAAGCCCAAATGGACTCGAAGAGACTGGACATTGAAGAGAGAACGATCGATACGACTATCAATGGTCAATACCCACCGACTAACTCCCCTTTCTATATATATCCGGATGATGTCAGTTAAAACCGGACAGAAAGCTATCGCCTTAAGAGGGACATTCATATAACGAACATGGTTTCGAGTGTCGAGGGAGAGAGGGTAGAAGGGACAGTGTTTTTATTGAAGATGGGTTGATCCAATCGTTCCCGTATGAACGGGCATCAATAAGGCCGAAAATTGAAAAAGATTTCCCAAGTATGTGCCGCGCTGCGAATCGAACATTCTAGAAAAGGGGAGGGAAGATGTCATCGAATGTTCCTTTTTAATATATTGAGTGTATTTGCCGTGTCCATTTGTCGAGTTTCAATGTCTTTTTCTCCCAGAAGGATGAGAAAGAAACAGGAAAATATCAACTGAAAGATCAGTGCATTCTTTGCATGAGTTAAAGGAAATGTCATTACATCATAGCAATTTCAAGGGATTTTATTGTTGGTCTGGAGGCGTTCACGATCTTATTAAAAGAACATTTTTTCCGAATTGATGCCATTTATGAAGAAGAAAGAAATGCATCATCTGCCCGATGGCAGATGATTTTTAAGTCAATCTTGTTAGCGGTATTGTGTTTGTTTGTTCCTTTTTCAAAACATTTTTTTGTTCGTTTTACTTATCTCGCTCGTCTTTTGTTGGGAAATTTCGGGCTATGAGAAGCTCTTTTAGACGAAAGTCAGGCTTCTTACAGAAACATTTCCCAAATAATTTGAATCCATTTCGAATTTAATCTATATCCCTTGAAAAAATGGACTAGGATGGATTCCTTCTTTGTTTAATTCTATTCTCTCGGAGTATATCTCTTAGTTCTTACTTTCTCTGAATAATCTTTGATTTCTATATTAATTTTTCTCTAAACAACCTCCCCGTAATGAACAAGAAACCGAAAAGTAAACACTGTAGTAACAAGCCTCCCGTTTGAATGGCAACCTTGTCCGTTACACAACATCCCGCACATTACGTCACAGCAATAAATTACAGTCCAAGACCTTGTCTGTTTCTTACTCCGTAACGTAGGCTTAAAGTGAAGCTGAAATGGTCTGGACCTTGCTTTGGGAATGATCGATCTGGATATCCATGGTCAATACCCACAACCGTCAGCTCTCCTCCCCCCTATCTGTGTCCGGATGAGGTCAGATAAAAACGGGCAAAGGAGCTATCACGGGAAAATGGACATCATCTCAACATTCCAAGCGATGTTTTCATTGAAGAGGGACCGATCCAGTTCCGACCATATGAGTGGCTATCAATAGGGTGGAAAATTGAAAAAGATTTCTCGTGCATGTGTCGCAGTGAAAGAGTGAGGAGGTGAGGTGAGATACGTCACCAAAATGCTAGCCATTACTTTTTCACTCAGATACTTCAACCCTTCGTTCGAAGAAAAATCGATCCTGATATGTAAAGGTTTCATTTTCCTAAATGATAAATTGCAAATTAATGCATTTGCGAAAATTATCGGTTTGTGAAGACACATATCAATTATGTTGTTAATTAATCTCTAATTTGTATTTAATTACTGCTACATAAAACCCTTAAGGGGCACTTCGAATATGGGAATGAGAAGTTGCTGTACAAATGAGCAGGTACTAGCTTACCTCTGCGTATAATATTGGTAGTGTTGCTTTTATGGGCTCATCGCTGATGGCTGGTCGTGTCTCTGTCTGAGAATTCGTCGCATGCGCTGCTCGTAATGGAAAATGCATCGGTTACAGAACTCGAATTTGCTATTTTCGGCGCGAGGTCATTCATTTCACCCAGAATGCTGCGACAGAGAAGGTATTTATTCCCCTTTATGGTACTGTCCCAAAAGATATACAATGCGTATTCATTTATATCTTTGGGAATTATGTTGTCTCTATACGTTTTACCGAAACTATCAACCTCCGATAAACAGGACACTGGAATACAAACATGGTAGCCTCGAACCTCCTGTTTAAATGGCAACTCTATCCATTACTCGATATCCCACATATTCCGCCACAGTCTGACACTCCGAGACATTATCTGTCTCTTCCTAATATCGTAGGCTCAAAATGAACCCGATATGCAATTTTAAAAACTACACATTGCTTTGGGAATGAACGATCTGACAATCGATGGTCAATACCTACCACCAGCAGCTCCCCCTCCCTTTTTCTGTGTCGGGATAAGATCAGATAAAACCGGATAGAAAAGCTATCACCGGAAAAAGACATTCGCATAAAGAACAACATATCGACCATTCAAGGGATGTTTTCATTGAAGATGGACAGATCCAATCTCCGCTGTATGAGTGAGTATCAATACGAAGGAAATTTTTTTAAAAAATTGTCCAGCTGTCGAGTCTGAAATACTGATCTACGTGTGTTTCTCCAAAAAGAAGAGAAGGGAACGATAAAACTCAAAGATCAGTAGTTTCTTGGTGCAAATTAAAAGAATGGATATAATACTTAACTTTGGTAGCCTTTAAGCAAATAATACTTAACTTTGGTAAAGTAGGATACTTAACTTTGGTAAAAGGTTATAAATTAATCTCATTTCAATAATTAAAATGCTTAATTAGAAAGGATTAGCGGAAAAGAAGAAAGCGTCAATTTCCGTTTTGATGTAAATCTTTAGTGATGGGGAATTATTCTCTGTTTTTTTCATGCAGATCTATTTGAAAGCTTACACAGTGTGTAAGACATCAATTAAGTCGTGGAAACGCTCTGTAGAAAACAGAAATTTCATGTTACTTAACTTGTTACATTACAGATTTTAGCACGAAATTTGATGGAATTCATTATCTTGATTCGATTTTAGGGACTGTTTTGAATGCATTACATTTTAATTTTTTAATAATTCATTATATATTATTGTATAATGAATTACTAAATATATGCTACTAAATAGCACATGCACCTAACATCTTAAGATTTCAAAGCAATGATCTCATGATAATCCAAATAATAAAAATATTAATAACAACACCCAAGCTCGCAAATAACCACAAAAAAGATATCGTTCCTCTATTCCTTAAAAACAATTTCGATAGTAAAAACTCATAGGGAAATATCTTTTTTTTATGATTCAATATATCCGTAACATTGGATATCCTTTGTTGCAGAATTTCAAAAGCAGTAAACAGAAAAATTTATATAAACAGAAATCAGGTTTCAAAATTCAGAAAACCGATTGATAAAATTATAGCACAGATTACTCCCCAAAAAATGGTATTCGTCTTGACTAAATGAACCACCAGTACACTAACACTTCACAGTGTAATAGAATGATGTGAGTAAAATTAACCTAATTCGTGGTATTTTTTAAATAAGAAGATTAATGAAGCTAGTTATCAAAACTTAATAGAAAAGGAAAAGCTATCAATTTTTCAAAGAAATTATATTTTCCATTTTCGTTTTTTAAAAAAAAAATCGATTTTTTTTTTAGAAATTTTATTGTGATGAAAAGAGAAGAATAAAATGTCACATATGAAATGAAGCTAAGTAAACTCAAACATTTTCCTACAGTTAAAATGTTTTCTCTTTCTTTAAACCTAATGGATTATTAAAATTTATACAACGGTAGAAACCTGAAAGCAACAACAAAACTAATTCTAGAAGCAAGTTATTAATGGCTCCATTAACATATACAACAAATGGATTCATATTTATATTCTGTATACAGCTCCTAAGCATCTGCGCGCAAGAAGACTTTATTAAATCTCAAAATAATTTGTTAGTAACTAATTTTCCAGCATAGTGAAGATTAACTGTTTAATTCATTAATCTTCTGCAAGTTATTGGCAAGATCTCTTACTTATAGAAGTAATTTTCCATGAAGAATTTTTTTTCTTCATGTATAGAATTTTCTCATATATAGTCACTTTAAAACTTGGAGAAGAAAGTCTAATTGCTTTGAGGGTTTAATTCAGTTTATTACTGCCCTTTTAAAGGAAATTTAGCAATTTTTCAATAAAGTGACAGCAGCAGAACTGCGCTTAAATGGCATTTATCCAATCTACTCTTTTGAAAATAAATGTATTTAAATTTTTATTATATTTATAATTGTTATGAGACGAATTTCCCATTAAATATAATTAAAATAATATTTTTAACAATTTTCAAGCATTCTGAGTTAAATATTCCACCATAATAATAAATTAATTTTGTACATTTGGAAGATAGTAATAATCATTTGATCTTGTTAAATTTTGAAATAAATGCAATTTATTGAATTTAAATTTATATGGTTTTAAATGAAGGTACAATTTGAAAAGTTAAAAGACCTAATTTTCTCGATTTTGGCAGAATTTCATTATCTTCCTGAATTGCAAAATCTTAGGGCTCTACTTCAATAAGAAAAATATTTTTTTCTTCTTATTTATATATTCACATTTAAATAAATACTACATTTAAGCAGATACTGTACACTAGCTATTGAGGAATTTTAATTAAATATTTTGAAATATTAGAATATTTATTGCTTCATAATAAAAATATTGATGGTGTGAATCAAGAGATGTAGAACTCTCATTTCTGCAAAATCAATATTTGCTGTAAATTATAATAAGGCTTTATTTGCTTAACTAAACGGAATGGTGATTTCAATTTTCTTTAGAATAAACCATAAAAACATTTGTTTGATTATTGATAAGTAAAACGTTTTCGTTTTCACATGCATCTTGTTTTTCCTTATAAATGTTTTAAGTTGAATTTATTTCTCCTTTAGACAAAAAAGACATATCTACATAGTTAAAACTATTGGAAATAGTTTTTTATTTTAATATTTTGTACGATAATGATGAGTAAGATGTATAAATAATTATTATGCATTGTTATAAATTAAATTTTATACAAATTATATTAAGATACAGTATACTTCATACGTTGATTTTCAATTTGAAAAATTTAAACTTCTTTGAATGATTTGAGTCAAATCAGATATGCTGAAACACATAAAAAATTAAAATAATAATTAATTAAAATTATTTTTTCCTATAGTTCTGTACTGCCATAATGAACCATTGGCAAGAATTTTATTATTGATACATAAATACTTTGCGAAAACATAATTGTTACGTAATTAAAACGTGACTTTAATGCATGTCGTGATTACGTTAATAGAAGACTTTTCTGGTATGAAATATTCATACAAATTTGATTTACTTGCTATCGCAGTAGTTATTTAAGCATCATTCGAAAAATGTATGTGTTTAATATTCTGTGTTCCATACGAAGTGACCTCACCTCCTTAATGTATAAATTAATGTGGATAATTGCTGTGAGAATGAAAGCATTTAAGATGTGATATCCATAATACACATCAGTATGATGTGATGCTGGACATGCTTGCTTTGTTGCTGCGAGTGCGAAATGACCATTCTTTAACATTCGAGAAATATCCATCAAAGAAATAACAGTCAAGAACTGGAACGAAGTAAAAAAAAATAAATTATTATTATTTTCTTCAATTCAAAACAAACGCCCAAATAATCTTTACTGTCAAACACGAATCAATTCTGCGATGAAAAGATGATGCTATAATATTCCCTCCTATGCAATTATTAGTTAGTGTAAATCTAAAGCTGTAAAGTAGTTAGAATATTTTCTACTCCCGAAACACGCCACGTTAATTGTAAGATAAGGTAGTTTCTTATCAATACAAACATTAAAGTAATTACTGGAATATCTCAAACAGAAAGCTGAATACTTATACAGTTCAGTTTTCAATACTTTTTGGGTTAGAAATCGATAACCCCCATATTTGAACAGCGATTTATTGTGAATCAGATAAAATCCAATACCGCGCAAAAGAATCTCATTATCTGGCACCGAAAATCAATTTTTAATGTATTATGATACGATCGGCGAATTCCCTAAATTAAACACGTATGCTCAACTGATTCAGTAAAACATAAATCCATTTATCGCATAATACTGATAGGAAATGAAAACTGAATATTTCGATATCCTTATTTTAAAATAATTAATAACTATAAGTATACTTAAACTATATTAAGCATTTAGATCTATTTTGTACTTGAATTACTAATTACTTTCTGTATTATAAAGTCGTTATCTAACATTATCGACTTGAAACTAATTTTAAGTAAATTTTAACAAAAGATAACATTTATATAGATTAGTTAAAAGTTGATTTTGCTTATATTAAATCCTCGGTATCCAAACATCGATAGATTCCGAATCAGATACAAGCACAAGAATCTTAAACGCTTGTAAAGAAAATCAATATTTACTATACTACTAGCTGTATGGCCCGGCGTTGAACGAGCTATCTTCAATAATGCAATATTTCCGGACGGAGAGAAATGGGATCACGTGACGCTTTGAGATCCATATATTTTCATACAACCCGCTTCCATTTTTTCAGCAAATATTGTCACTTACTTGTCCCAACCAACGTTACGAAGTTAAACACTTTAACACAGAAAAAGAAAGCAAAAATGCAAGAAAATGATTTTTTCCGATGTTAATATATCCACACATAGAAGCTAGCTAGAAAAGAAACACCAGCTGCCGTTAAATAAATATAAAAATGCAAGTGTACCTCATGTGAACCGTTTGATTTTAAAAGAGGACTTCTGCAGACTCGACTGGAATTCCTTTTTTTGTTTATGAAATTTATGAATGTAGTTGCGTTGTTTGGTGTAAAACCTGAAATTCTGCCATCCACAGTAATGTTGTAGTAAATCGTCAAAGTTTACGTATGATGTCAGAAGGAAACTCATGCGCGGAAGAGGATCTTCAATTGACTCTCAAGAGGCTTAAAATTCATTTACACCACTATTTTCTTATAAATTTTTGTTTTTAAACATGAATGTTACTTAAAAACAAACAAATGTTACATTTTATTTTGTTTTATTGAAATTAAATTTATTTGCAAATAAACAAATGTTTAATTTTATTTGAGTTTAGTTGATATATCTTGTTTCATAAATGTGTTTCCCTGAATTTCTATACATCTGAATTTTACTTAAAAACGAACAGCTTTTCAAATTTAGATTTATTTACAAATAAAGACAATTTTACTTTTATTTGAGTTTCATCGATAATACAGACTTTATAATTCCATTTTCCCTGATTTTTTTTTCTTTAAATCTGAATTTACTTAAAAACGGATAACTTTTAAATTTATTTGTATACTTTTAAGTTTACTTACAAATAAATTAATTTTGGATTTTATTTGAGTTTCCTTGATATTTTTGGCTTTATAATGATTTATTCCCTAAAATTCCAATTTTTTATGTTGTTTGATGTTAAAAGGGCACTTCTGCAAAATTTAAATTCGAATTTTTTCAAAAGTTAAAAATTGTAATTTTTTTATTTTTGTCCATAGGTTCATTTTCTACTGTGAAACACATTAGAGATATCTTTGACCCTAATTTCGATGTTTTCTACAGCCCATTTGTTTTTTCTCCTACTGTAAAATTTTAAAAATGTCAGAAGTTCCCTTTTAAAATGAATCAATAGATGGCAGCACATGACTTATACCAATTAACATGACTTATGAGGAAACGATTCAAGAAAACAATTTTCTTCCGATGTTTATAAATTAAAACACGGAGGTTTGTTAAAAAAGAAAAAAACTTTTATACAATTATGCAAACCATGTTTTGTTAAATAAATAAACAAATAACGCAAGAATTTCGGATGCCAAAGTTGTCAATAAACAAAAAGCGCAAGAACTTTGGATGTCAAAGTTGTCAATAGATGGAAGTACGGGGAATCACAATCATTATAAAGTTTTTAATTAATATCTTTTTAACTAATTGCAATTTCGGAATTTAATTGGTCGAAAAGGATTCCTTGGATTATTTTCCATCTTTTGGTACTTCCGGCTGGTGTCACGATTCAGTGGTTCGTGAGAAGATAGATACATGCATACGACGGATTTCAATAGTGTAGATGGTTTGCGCCTAAATAATTTTAAAGTTATATTGACACATATATTGATTTGTCAAATGTTTACACATATATGATATAATACAAATTACAGAATACTTTTCTTAATTGAATTGGTAAAATATTTATTAACAAGGTTATTATTAGGATCTTCTTTAAACTCTAGTAAAGATTACTTTAAAATATTCTTGAATCAGTCTCGAAGAAATTTAAGCCATCGATCTACTAGCACAAGCAGAAAATCAATCGCTATCGATATGCTGAACTGCCTTGCTTTAATCTGAGCAAGTAAGCTGAAGTTACAGAGGCTGTTCGCACATTTTTAGATGATTTTCATGGTATTTACATAATTTTTTTGCATTTTAAATGGTGAATTCGCTAACTCTTATTCTTAACTATCTTCCTACATCGACATTTCCATAATATTAATGCCTTTTTGTAGTATCGGAAAAGGTATTTTGTCCCATTCCGCTTGAATATCTTTCCTAAGTCCACAAAGAGTAGTAGGTCGACGTTAGGATAATGCGTATTTTAAAAGTCCATTAGCGAAAAAATTCATTGTTGATACAGCAGGAGATTTAGCAGGAGTATCAGTGAAAGGTACAGTTTTAGTACCCATTCCTTGTTCTATTTTTTCCAGGAAATTAACAGTGGATTATGACGTGTGGCTGCTTGCTTTGTCTTGATGCAGTTGTTGATGGCATTTGTGTGTAAAGAGTTGGTAATTCATATTTGAAGATTGGAGATATTTTAGTTTAGTTTTAGTTATGTTAACGTCCCGTTTTAAAAAGATTGTGGATAAAACATGTTCCTCATAGTATGTGGAGTTATCTTAACCTTTTTCTCCACTCTCTTTAGTTTTATTTTGCCATTGTTTGAAAAACCAGCAATATTCATAAATTCCTCAGAAAAACTTTCTTTAGAATATTAAGCCATGCTTTAATATTTTTCATCCTCTTTCATGATAATAAATTGATCTTTTCTTCCTGCAGTCATTTAAATAGACCCAAAGATAATTTATTTTTACAATATTTTCCATTTTTCTCCTGATAAACGCTTTTTATAAAGATTTATGTAGTAGAGTTCTGCGTTCAGCCATATGACATGGAGAAAGACGATGATCATTGAATTTTTTGGCCGTTTTAAGATTCAAATCAGTGTTAATAATTTTGTTCACAGTTGATATTGGTTTAAATGATTATGTAACAAACTTTTGACTTCATGATTTTTTAACATTAAAGTTGTCATCTTTGGGATATTCGAAGAACTGTGTTCTTCCCTTGCATATGTATTTGGAACAATTTTTCAATCTGAAACCAGACATAAACAATTTTGTTTCCTTTATTATTAAGAATATTACCTATCACCACTAAATGTATCGAAAACCCATGGCTTTCACAGCGGCTTTCAATCTATGCTTATAAAAGACAATGTTTGCGTGTGTGTATGTGTGCGATGTCCAGACGAATCTATAGCACTTACAGCCATGACATTTGGCATACAGGTAGATGTAATGGTGACTCAATGCACCTCCAAGAGAGAATTTTAAAATTTAATCTAGAATTTTTTTATTTAATGTTTTCTGTGGTTTCAGATCATTTTTGACGCGTTTACGGCTGCAGCATCTTTTTTCATAATAGTCGAAAAACAATCAATGCGCCATCGGATAGAACAAACAATTTTCGTTCTAATGAAGTTTGATTTGAATTTTTAAATTAATTTAATGAATTTTGAGAAATTTTTAAATGATAGTCACTTTTCATTTATATTTTTAACTTTCAATTCTTATTTTCTTGAATCCGACGTTCTAATAGCGCTATCATTTTCAATTTTTTAGGTATAAACCGGAGTATTTATCCCTGTTTTAAAACAATAATGGTTAAAATATCTTTTTCCTCCGATTTTCAATGAATCGTTTTATTGATCAGTTCAAAACATTTTCTCTCGCATATCCGAATCGACGAAGCTTTCATCCGACCCAAAGTTCCTCTGTGTTTCAAGAACGCATTTCAACTCTCCGATTGGCTGGCGGTATCAAGCGAAAGTCACGTCATACTCTCGATCATCTTAGTGTGTCAGCTAATCTTAATTACTTCATTTTACTCATCCAAGAATCATTTGATTGATTTGTTTTATACGTTCTATAGTAGCGCATATATGCTGATATCTTTAGTTAAAAGAAATTTCCTGCATTTACTTTAACTAAAAATTGATGGCGAAATCAGTAATATTATATAAACATGTTTTGATTTCGTTTTCAGAACTTTGGCCTTTTTCTATTTTGTTGAAGTCATTAGGCCACGGGTGTTATGTATCGGAGTCATTATGTATCGGATAGTGCCGTTGCGCGTACTGCTAGTAACTGAATTAGAATAACTCTCTCCGGATACAACAAAAACGTAGACTTCCATCCATCGCTTCTTTAAAAGCCATGTTTTGCATGTAAACATAAAATTTTGGTAGCAGATGATAACTTATACTTTCAAAAATGCGACTGTTGTGAAAATAAATTTTTCCATGCAAACGTATTTCCTCTAGAGTGTAGCAAAATCGTCTAACAAATGTGCAAACACCTCTGTATAACATTTCAAAAATTGAGTAAATATCTCTTTGAAAAAATAGGCGGTAATTCGAACCTCAATTCCAAAACATGGTACCATGAGAATGTTTTAGGTTGATTCGTCTGGCTGATTGCATCCGCCGTTGCATTCCGTGGGTAACGAATTTTACTACGTACAATTTACAGAAAGTATTTTAATTTATAAACATTATCATGTCAGCATCTTATGATGTGCAATTTGAATTTAAGGCTAAAGAAATAAAATAAGCGAGAATAATTCAAAATTCTGTTATAAAAGTTACTATGACAAGAATTGCAAGTTACGTCAGTTATATTGTTCTAGGAGGGCCTCGGTGGCCTAGTGGTAGGGTCTCGGCTTTGGGGCCGGAGGGCTCTAGGTTCGAAACCCGATCCCACTGAATACTCGCCGAGTATGGGGTCCGTTGCACGCTAAATCATACATAGTGGCCAAATGCCCTCCCCTTGGTGCGGCGCAAAAATACCCACGCTGGCCCGGCCTACCCAAGAAGGGGGCAAGGCCGGTAGAGGACCAGCGGGGACAGAGCCGCTCCACCAGCATGTGGAGGACGGGATTTATTAGGTACAATAAGATAAGATGATACTGGCATTTCCCGAACAGGGGCAGTAATTTTAAATACAAGAGAGCTGGGAGTGTCGTGGAAGTTTGGCGAGAGGGGCGCCAGCTCAGTTGTCGTCCTCGCCATCCGACCGAGGTTCAAAATTACGAGGTCCGTCCCAAAATAGCCCTCGTGTTGCTTCAAAACGGGACGTTAATATAACTAAACTAAGCTTTATTGATCTAGATAGTGATTACTGCAAAATCGCTCGTATACAAAACTGCTTTGATATAGCATTATATTTATACTGTGATACTGATCGATTAGACAAGAGGAAATTTCCTGCCTTTTTTATTATTTATTTAACAAAAATAACTTTCAAAATTCTGCCATAAATCATTTAATGGTAGTTCTTCGTTTAATCCATTTCTTCTCTAACCAGAAAAATATTCGTCTTTTATTATGGGTTTTGGTGCATAGCGATATTCTGTCTTTATTCCGCTGTATATCCGTACAAATAAATAACATCTCCTTTATAGAATCGTAACTGATTTAAGTGCCAACGATGGCATTGAAAGTTAATTTCTTATTCATGAAACCGCGACCATAAATAAAATGGGTAAATAAAACGAAACCAATCAGAAGGCTAAACCTAGCTGAATCTCGTTATTTAAATAGAAGAGCAAAATATGAAATAAAAATCTTCCCTGTAGTTGTTATTTTTAGTTGAAATCTAAAGCTTAAAGTTTTCCACACACAGAAAGAAATACACCAAAAAAGAAACCTTTTTTATGCCGTGCTTTCCCCTGCATAATTGAACTCCACTCCTACAGTGGAAAAAGTGCCAAAATAAGACAATCAAATTTAAAATGTTGAATAAAAATATGCTATTGAATAAATATTTTATTTTCACCTATTTATGGAAATTTGAGTTTGTAGTTTTCAAAAACTTGGAATGCCTTTTTTTGCCTTTGTTTAAATATAGAGGGAGAGAAATGGACCTCAAATTTTTCTTGCGTTCATTTAAATTCATTGTAAGTGCTTGGAATAAATATATCTTCAGCTGTCAGTAAATTAGAATATTTTTTCTTTAGACAATGGCACTGAAGAAAAGAAAGAAAGAGCAACGGAGTTTAAAAGAAAAAAGGGTGTTTATTTATTTTGCTGTTGTTGTTCTTCTTGTAAAAGGAAAAATCATTACAAAATCTTTTTTTAATCAATAATTTCTTAAAATCACTAATTTTCAAGAGTTATTAGTCTTATTAGGACTAATTCACATATTTTTCTGATATTCCACGAGGATTATTCTGGGATGATCCTCGTCATTTTAACTTGTGAGATGAAGCGGATGAAACCACCCGTCATCCATCTACAAACTTACGCACCGCACCAGAGGGTGGATCCGTAATTCACAACAGAACATAACGCACAACGGAATTTTTTTATTCCATGGAAGGAAAGATCTGATTATATATATATTTTATTGCATAGCAAATGAATAGAAACAATTGTCTGTGAAATTATATTCATCTTTTCGATGCTCATCTTTTGTAAATAATTTTAGGATATGACCTTCACAGTGTAAAAGTGGCACCAATTTTATTATCCAATAGCACTAACAGAATATGCGCTGTAAGACAAGTCAATGTAATAGTGGTTGCAGGAACGTATGCAATGTTGTATCTTCAATTAATGATTCAATGATTTTTTTTATTTGCAATGGTCAATGATTTTTGTTTTCTTTCTACATGATTTTTAATTTTTTCCTTACTTTTCTGATTGTGAAGATGGATCATTCTGCTTCAGAATATTTTAATTTAAGAAATTATCCTTTGTTTAAGAAGTGCGGACATGAAATACTTTTTAGTAGTCTACTAAAAGTGTGTTTTTAAAAATTATTATAAATTTAATTGCTGATAATAAATTATAAGTATGATCATTTATTCATAAATCCATTTCATATCTTCATGAATTAAAAGTGACTTACTGTTAGAAATAATTAGTTGTTAATGTAGGAAAATTTATTCGATTTTATTAGGCTAATTATTTAAATAAAAATTATTCGACAATTTTTATAACTTACTAACGCTGAAATAATAAAATTTGTAGACACAATCTTCTTAATTTCCTTCTTTATAATGAAATTATTGGGCCAAGAGCAGTCGGTATTAAGTCCTCTTTTGGCAATTAAAATACATAATTAATCCCGAGACTCAACTTAAAGCATTTAAAAGAGCCTTTTAACACTTTGCTCGTGAATACGAAACTAAACCTCTTAATGAATATGGTGTTTACTGAGGTTGCGAGAATTATTTCTCTCAGAAATTGTTGTTATAAATATCTTACATATAAGTCATGGAAAGTATTAAACATTTTAAGTTATTTTCTTCCGAACAACATTTTAATATTAAAACGTTGTTTGGAAATTAAATTTCATTTAAAAGATGTTTATATGAAAATATTCTTCAAAAATGCTTTCGAAATTTAAACGATTATATAATAGAAATCTCTGCAGTAAAAATAATTTTATTTAGGTAACGGATATATTCATCCTCGTTATGTTTCTAATGGAATTAAAATGTATACAAAACCTTTCAAAATCACTTCAATTTAAATGCAACCTTATTGTTTATAGGTACGAATAACTGAATGTGATTTCTAATTCATAAATGCTGAAGGAAGTAAATTGTTTCTTTGCTTCTAGCTTACACTATGTCAGAACTGTGTTCCTTTTTAGAATCTTAGAAAATATTAGTAAAGGAATTGAAGATTTTTGATAATTAAAAAATTATTCACATTGTATAACACAAAAATTGTTTATTTTTTTAAAGAAATAAGAAAAAATTGAAGAACGATACGGTATATAAACATCTTAGGGATTTTAAATTTCTTCCATTGATAAATCTTTTAATATAATTATGAAAATTTTTGAAAATGCTCAAATTAATTGCTTTAAAAAGAGTATTGCAACTTCTTAAATAATTAATTAAAAAGGATTGTGTAAGAAAATTTATTTCGCATAAAAGGAATGCAACTACCGTTTCTACAGCGAAATTATTCAAACAATCAGATTTGCAGGCAATTTTATTATAACAAAATGTATATCTTATTTATTACTAAACCGATAAAAATTTACCTCTTCAATAGTGATAGAAATGCACTCATTTTGGTTACATGATACAGATCACTAAAGTAATTCTTAACGAACATTTGCCAAAACACCATTATGATTATGATAAATTTTCAGTGTTATAACTTTTCATTAGTAGTAAGGCTTTTAATTCACATTGTAGTAATTTGAAAAATTTTAATGAAAAAAGGAAAAGAACTACTGAATAAATTTTAAACGGTGAAGTATTTGATAAGCCATAGAAAGTCTGATTGTGTTAATGGTGCAAAAGTCATATGCTGAAAATTGAGGCTGATTTCATTTCAAAATGCGATTTGTTTTTCATATTTTTCCTAAAGTTATCATCCTCCAGTGATGGGGAACTATAAAATAAATAAAATATTAATAAAGGGAATTATAAATGTGGGAGAGCAAAAAATAATAGCAGACAACGACAAGAAGTAAGAATCTGGTAAATGACTTCATCAGAGGCATTGCAGCCAGAAGCGCCGCGTATGAATGGGGATTCTCTCCATTACACGATATCCCACGCATTCTGTCACAGTCGCTAACTGACAGACCAACGACAGTATCATTCCTCTTCTTCAATCGTGAGGCTTAAAATAAAGCCCAAACGGACTCGAAAGAGACCAGACATTGAGTTAAGAATGACCGATACGGCTATCGATGGTCAATACCACCCTCTCATCCTCTTCCTATATATGTCCAGATGAGGTGAGATAAAGGCGGACATAGAAGCTATCAGCGGAAGAAGGACATCCACATAAAGAACATCATCTCGCCCATTGTGGAGGAACAGTGTTTTTATTGAAGTCCGGCTGATCCAATCTTTCTCGTATGAGCGGGTATCAATAAGGCGGAAAATTGAAAAAGATTCCAAAAGTATGTGTCGAGATGTATGCCGGGCATTCTAGAAAGAGAGCGAGATGTCATAGAATGTTCGTTTTTAATATATCGAGTGTATTTGCCGTGTCCGGTTGTCGAGTCTGGAGTGCTGATCGATATGTTTTTCTCCACAAGGGACAAAAAAGGAACAAGAGAAAAGGAACTAAAAGATCAGAAAATTCTTCGTACAAGATAAAAGAAATGTTATTACATTGTAGTAGATTCGAGTGGTTTTTATTTATCGCCTTAAAGTGTTCACAGTGTTGTTTAAAGGGACTTTTTTTTAAGAATCCAACTCTTGTGTAGAGAAAAAGGAAATTCTTGTTAATGGTCGATATTTTTTAAGGTTGAATCTTTTTTTTAATAGAATGATGAATGAGCTCTAATGCATACAATTCGCTGTTTAAATTGAATTTTCAGGAGATTGCTACAACGAAGGGAAAAAACATGAGTATATCAAAGGTGAAAGTGGTTTTGTAGATAGAGATGTTAAAAGTTTAAGCCATATAGAGCTTCCAGCTTTTTTAATCTCGTTTTATTTTTTTACAAGGCAAAGATTATATGGGAAGCCTTTTTCGATAAATTGAACTTTCGAGATATAAAGGAACATCGGAAAGATAAAAAAAAAATGGTTTAATGCTATGTAAACAGATGATGGCATCAACAATAGATTGTTCTTAATTTTTTTGGCGGTTTATTTAGGGAGAAATGTAGCCATCAGTTCATTTCAACTTGTGCCATCAAGAAGTCGAGTTATGTAATTAATTAACTTTTTTTCTTATATATATTTAATCAAAAATTTTCTATAAGTTTGTGTAAACATATAACCTTAATTCATATTTTATGCATTATTTTATTTTCGATTACATTTTCTGTGAAATATTGAAAAAAACATTCATGCAACAACACAATTTCGAAAATTTAATGAGTTCAAAATTAATACTGCACTTTTCCACAACATCAATCATACATACAAACCTCAAAAGTTTTGAAGCTCTTCTTTCTTTTTTCTTTATTTTTTAAGCTAATTTGAAAGTTCAAGCCCCCAAAGAAGGAATTTTTTCAAATTCTATCGGTACAACCACTAATATAGTCATAGAACTTTTGTTCTTCAGATAAAGCGTACTTCAGAAAATGTTGATTGTATGAGAAAAATGAAAAGTTTATAAACATTATAATACAATTCTACAAAATTTGTGGCTGAAAATCCCAATCTGTTCGGAAAATAAATTAATTTAAGTATATCTAGCCTTTCAACTTCTGTCGTCAACTGTATGTTGTCAACGCAATATCAAACCCTGAAAACAGTCAATCTTAGTTATGGCAAAAGAAACAAACGGCAAATAGCAGTGATAATCATAAGGCTGTTGTTCGTGTATTTTATTACTGTAACTCTTTTATCAATGAAATTTTTATTATCTGTTTCTCTTACTCTCCTCTTTACATGCTGACTGAATGACGTTATTTATTCCTAAAAATAAAAGCTGAAGTTTAAACTGCATCCTGCATCTACGAGTGTGTGTGAGCTAGTTAGGTTCCCGAAATAATGATCTGTCACCCTTGTGGATTAGTTTAGTTATATTAACGTCACGTTTCAAAACAACACGAGGGATATTTTGGGACGGACCTCGTAATTTTGAACCACGGTCATATGACGAGGACGACACCTGAGAAGGCACCCCTTTCCAAACTCCCACACCACACCAACGGGAGGACTATTGGTCACTACGTATGATTTAGCGTGCAAAAGGCCCCATATATGGCGGATCTCCGGTAGAATCGGATTTCGAACCGGGAAGCCGGCCCCAAAGCCAAGACCTTACCACTAGGCCACCGCGGCCCCGTCAACCTTCCCTAGTAGCACAAAGATATGGTACAATATTGTACTATACTGAACAATATTCACAATATTGTACAATATCATATAATATTATATAATATCGAACAATATTGTACAATATCGGACAACATATTGTGCTACCTGGGTTGTGGAAGTTGATAATTTTTGGTGGAAACTTATGCGTGTTGATATATATATATATATATATATACACAAACATATACAAAAATAAACAAAACCAGAAAGAAATGCAATTCAAAAGAAGAAAACTTTAGAAAAAAATAGATTCTATAAAAGATTTAAACATGAGGAAAAAACTTCACAAATGCGGTGAATGCGCCAATGCAGCAGTGCAACCGAAAAGTGAGAAATATTAATAAAAGAAAACATAGAAAGAAAACATGAAAAACACGTTGTAAAAGAAAAACCAAAATAATAATAAAAAGGAGCAAAAACGCCAACGTCCGGGACGCGTCATCAGCAAGGGAAATCCCGAACGGGCGCAAGCAAAAAATTCGGTGTTTTCTGAACACAAAACTCTAGCAATAATGCCAAAAAGAGTTTGTTTCCCCCGGAGCACCGAAACAAAAACCAAAGTTTGAGAAAAAGCAAAAAACCAAAGTCCAATTGAGAAAGAAATAAAAATATAATAAAAGCCCAAGTCCATTAGAAACAAAACATATTAAACCTAACCCCAAAACCAACAAAACAAAACAAAAGTGTCAACACTCACCCAAAAAGAACTCACCCAAAATCCACAATTGAAGAGACAATGCAGAACCACGCGGCACGAACTACCGTTTAAAAGTGCTGACGTGACCACGATTGAAGTGGTTAACAGTTAACTTTTAGCGTCACAGTTTTGGAAAATGTTTTACTAGGAGTGAGGAGTGAAGAGTCTTAGAAACCTTTTGTTGTGGTTTTTCTTTTACAACGTGTTTTTCATGTTTTCTTTCTATGTTTTCTTTTATTATATATATATATATATATATATATATATATATATATTAAGAGGCAAAACATAATAGAAAAACAATAAAATAAATTATTTATATTTATAAATTATTAATTATTTATTAATATTATATAAAAGCAATAAAATATATATTATATATATATATATATATATTTCTACTTTTTTCAATTGGACTCTCTTAGCTCTCGAAATCTCTTAGCTTTGTTTCTTTATTTCACACTTTGGTTCGGTGTTCCGGGGAAACAAACTCTTTTTAGCATTTTTGCTAGAGTTTGTTATTAGAAAACACCGAATTCATTTATATATACGCCCGTTCGGGATTTCCCTTGCTGGTGACGCGTCCTGGACGTTGGCGTTTTGTTCCTTTTTTTGTTGTTTTGGTTTTCATTTATGACATGGTTTTGTTTTCTTTTTTTTATATATATATATATATATATATATATATATATATATATATATATCAATGTCATGATAAAAAAATGTTGAAATAAAATGGAAAAATCTTCTTGAATTGCAACATTATTGCGCATTCGTTGCGTTTGTGTTATATATTTCTATATTATTTTATCATCCCCTTTTATATATATT
The DNA here is from genome assembly GCA_013235015.1 of Araneus ventricosus. Taxonomy (NCBI): domain Eukaryota; kingdom Metazoa; phylum Arthropoda; class Arachnida; order Araneae; family Araneidae; genus Araneus; species Araneus ventricosus. The sequence continues at coordinate 3,889 of BGPR01006307.1, read as the reverse complement.
TTCCCCTTTTGTTTATTTTCTCTCTTTAAGAACTCTCGGCTTTTTCTCTTACCGCAGATTTTTTTTTTGACATTTTGTATTATGAATTTTTACGTTGTATGTGTTGCTTTTACAATTCTGCTATGTTTGTTTCTTATTTGTTATATATATATATACACTATATGCCCCAAAGTATCCGGACACTTGCAGATTTTCACATTTTTTAGAATTTCTCCGGAACGGTTTAACCGACTGCCTTTAAATTTCGGACATGTAAAGAATAGACAATAACTCACATTTTACATTGAAGATTCGGTCCTGAGGGCAATTAGGGGGCCGTCTACAAACTGATGAAGACAAAAACGTTTTTGTCCCACCCCGCTTCACAGAAAACTGATAACAAGATGAAACTTTCAGAAATGGTAATGTTTAATGTGCATAATATTTACAGGAATTTTTGTAAACTCAGCGCAAATATTTGGGAAGACATAAAGGTTTTCTTAAAAAATCTCAAATTTTCTCACCTGTTTTTTGCTTATAACATGCAGAGTTTTCTGTTATATTATACGAAACTTACAGAAAAGATGACAATATGTTAGAGAAGCATTTGTGTATAACTATGGAAAAGAATTGTTGAATATTACAGGAATTATGAGCAATTTTAGTAAATAGTGTTTCACTGCGCATGCGCGACACATAGTGTAATTTTTCTTTCACAACTTTAAAGCCAGATATATAGGGCAACTTTTATAGAAAAATTCAGTTCAATATCATTCGTATTCAGAAAGATATCGGCATTACAACGAGCAGAATTTTAGCTCCTGTCGAAGAAAAGCTAAAAGATGAGGGGTTGTACACAAATTGATATTTTTTAAAGTTATATCTTTAAATAGTTATATTGAATTGTATAGCGGTTAGAATTTGCTGAATACCCATGAACACTTATCAATTACGTGCATAACTTAAATTCCGTCTAATTAGGCACTATAAATAACAAACATTTTATTACTTTAATTATATTATTTACATGATTATTAAAAAGTTGCATATTACAATTTTACGGCCAAACGATATTCTTAAATATATTTATTTTATGGCGAAACGATTTTTTATCTAATTAATTTCTTTTCTTAAAATCTATATATATAATTCTCTTACGTAGCGACAAAAAAGGGTCGAATTTCTTAATCGCCGTTTGGCAACAGCTCGCAAGTTTGATTTGTTTACATCCGCGGAAAGTCTAAAGTTGCTTCGTGTGATCACGTTTATTGAAAACTATTTTTAGTAGTTGGAAATTTGTAAAAATAATGAATTTAAGTCGTGCTGTTGGATATATTATCCGAAATGAACAAAGGCGTACTGAACGGAGTCAGGAAACAGTTCAGGAATCCACTATAAGACGACGTATTCGAAACGAAGCCGATAATCGCCGTCGAACAAAACGTGTGTGTATTCGAAACGATGTTGAGGAGCATAATTGTGGAACTATGTCCGAACAGTGCGGTTTTTGTGGGGCTGTTTATTGGAAGGAAGAGAAAAATACTGCCCATAAGTATACAAAATGTTGCCATGATGGAAAGGTTCAGTTACCGGCATTTCCGGATGCACCGGAACTATTGAAAGTATTGCTAACTGAAAATTCACCTGATGCTAAAAATTATCGACAGCGAATTCGGGAATACAATTCTGCTTTTGCATTCGCTTCGATGGGAGCACAAATTAAACCACCACGTGGAACTGGGCCATACTGTTACCGTTTACATGGTCAAGTGTACCACAGAGTTTCCCCCCTGTATGCAAGTGACCAACATAAAGAAAGTTACGGACAACTTTATATATTTGACTCCAGTGAGGCAACAGAGAAACGCTTGAGTAACAATCAAAATTGCTTGCAACATGTATTTGAAAAACTTGATTTTATGTTAAGGGAAATCAATCCCTTTGCTCAGTCTTATCTTCAAATGCACCGATTGGTACAAGAGCACCCAACTACATCAGTGAAAATGGTATTTTTGGAAGATAAAAATTTGGATATGCGGCGCTATAATGCTCCTACTTTATGCACTGAAGTAGCAGCTATATTTGTAGGTGATAATGGAGAGCCCCCAGCCAACCGAGACATTTGTGTGTACCCAGTTGGGAATACATGCCAAAGCATTTCACCTTTAAATCAATGCTGTGATCCAATGACCTATCCTTTGCTATTTCCAAGGGGCGAGTGTAGTTGGAACACTGGAATGGAACATGTAGAAGAAAGGAGAACAGCAAAGCGCACCCGTGTCACTCAACTACAATATTATGCATACAGACTTTCCCAGCGAAATGGTTTCAGTATTTTGCACAATAATTAGTAAACTTTTTCAACCCAATATATTGTTGATGCATATGTTAAAACCGAAGGCTCACGTTTACATTTTTTGCGACAAAATCAAAAAGATTTGCGAATTGAACTTTATCGGGGGCTTTTAGATGCTTTAGAGTGTCGAGCACATAATGAAAATATACGCACTGGAAAACTTATAATACTGCCATCTTCTTTCCAAGGGAGCCCACGTCATATGCAACAAAATTACCAAGATGCAATGGCTATGGTACGCAAGTTTGGTAAGCCAGATCTCTTTCTGACATTTACTTGCAACCCATCTTGGTCTGAAATTTTAAATAGCATGGAGGGTGTGCAACGTCCTGAAGACCGACCTGATATTATTGTACGTGTATTTAATATGAAATTAAAAGAACTTTTAGAAGATATTTGCAAGCATGGAATATTTGGAACTGTTTTGGCCTATATTTATGTTATTGAGTTCCAAAAGCGAGGTTTGCCTCATGCCCACATTCTTCTAACATTAGATTCAGAAAGCAAAATTCGCACTAAAGATGACATTGACAAGTTTGTGAGTGCAGAACTTCCAGATCCTTGCACTGATCTTAGACTCTTCCAAATTGTGACAAAATGCATGGTACATGGCCCATGTGGAACTATAAATATAAATTCTCCATGCATGAGAGATGGACAGTGCTGCAAAAGTTTTCAGAAACAATTCAAGGATGATACAGAGGAAAATGTTAATGGATACCCTATTTATCGCAGAAGAGCCACTGAACCTGTCCAGGTAGGGAAATATTCCATCGATAACAGATGGGTTGTCCCCTATAATCCTTGGTTGCTTAAAAAATTTAATGTTGAAGTTTGTGCCTCAGTTAAAAGTGTCAAATACTTATATAAATATGTATACAAAGGACATGATGCAGCCTCGGTCAAAATACAAAAAGAAGGTGCTCTGGATCATGATGAAATTTTAAGTTTTGTTGAAGGTAGGTATGTTAGTGCACCTGAAGCCATGTGGCGTTTAAATGAATTTAATTTGTCGCATAAATCCCACACTGTAGTGCGCTTAGCTGTGCATTTACCACAGCAACAGCCGATTGTGTACCAAGACGGTCAAGAAGCCCAAGCAATTGAACGAGCTGCTTTAAGAAAAACAACACTAACATCATGGTTTGAACTAAACAAAAATGATCCTTCAGCTCACAACATTTCTTACTCAGATATTCCACAATATTATGTGTTTGATAAGAGTACCACAAATTGGAAGAAGCGACAACGTGGTGGACAAAATGTTATTGGGAGACTGCCAGTAGTTAGTATACTGGATTCTGAGAGGTACTATTTGAGGATGCTACTACTGCGCAAGTCTGGGGCCATTAGTTTTGATGATATTTTGACCGTAAATGGGTTAAGATGCATTACATTTCAACAAGCATGTCAGGAGTATGGACTTCTTCGAGGTGACCAGCAGTGGCATGATGCTTTGAATGAAGCTGCACAATTTCAATCTCCGAGACAGTTGCGCATGCTGTTCGCAATGATTTGTGGCTTTGGAGAAGTGGAGGATGTTCCAGATTTATG
>BGPR01006306.1:45263-81857 GCA_013235015.1 Araneus ventricosus | reverse complement strand
GGGAGACCTAAATCTAGTGGAGATGAACAAACTTTTTGTGCAAAAAAGAGAAGAAAAGGAAATTTGTCTGTTTCTAATGATGTTCGTTTAGATAATAGAGGATGCCATTGGCCAACATTCGTGTCGAATCGAGGACGTTGTAAATTCTGTGCACTCAAAAATATTCAATCAAAACCACATTCAAAATGCTCAACTTGTTATATATTTTTGTGCGTAAATGAAAAAAAAAATTGTTTTTATGATTATCATCAAATGTGAATTTCTACCTTTATTACGTATAAAATAAAATTATGTCAATTTGATAATTTCTTTGTTTTCTTATGAGTATTTTTTGGTTATTTAGCATTTTTAAGAGGTTAAATTTCATTAGAAATACCATCCGTAATTTTTTTCTATTATGAGGAAATTTATGCGTAGTGTACTGACGGTACTTTTAAGTACACTTTAATTAATTAGTTCTAATAAATTAAATTTCGCACCGGGGAGATTTTTTTTCTTGTATATTCTTTAATTATCAATATGGCAGCTAAAAAAATATATATTTATGAAGAAATTTTCAGTAGTTCATAATGCAGTAGATAAAGGGTTAAAAAAAGAGTCAATTTATTTCTGAAATTTTTTACGTCAGCAAAGCAGTCCCCCCCGCCCGCCGACTTTGTCCGTGGTATCTTTCTTGATCCATGAATATGATACAAAATTATTTTGAGGAGTATATAAATCAACGGGTCGTGTGCAACACCGGGCATGAAATACTAGTTATGCATAAAATAATATATCTAATCCACTATAGTTAAAAATAATATTTATTTCTGGCATTTATTTAATGCATGAATGCATTAATGCATTTATTTAAATTCTTCAATGAAACTTTTAAAATTATTGTAACTATTAAAGAAATTATTTTAACAAAGATTTAAGAATATGTCAGAAAAAACGTGATGAACAATAGAGGTTTTAGAGTAAAGGAAAATATAAATGCAAGTTACCAAACGCGTTAAATTAACTCAAATACATTGAATGTAATATTGTGATACTAACGTAAATTAATGCCAAAATTTAATAATGTTGAAAATAGTATCTAACGCAAATTCCAAAAACAAAAAGAGGACGTGTTAATAGAACTGAATGCAATACTGATACAAAATACTCTGTGAAATTAGCAGTTAACGCAATATTATATAATCAGGCTTCTAATGAATGGCAAACTAATGAAATTATTATCATAATTGTATGTACAAGGCAATAAAGTTGTACACTTTGACTCTAGATAAGCAAATATAAGTAATATAAAAATATGGTACATAAAGACACTATTACTGTAATGATTATATTAGATGATACACAAAGAATTATTGCATGACAGTCATTTTGAGTTAATATCATCCATTTCTTGAAATATATAAGTAAAATAGATTTCCGATATGAACAAGGATATTGCAACACAATCTATTGAATTAATTATTTCATGAATAACTAAAAAAATTATGCGCACGCAAAAAAAATTGTGCGTTTTATTATTATATGCAGTATTTTTCGAAGCATTGCGAAACTTCAAAGAAAAACTGGCTGCTTTCCACAAATATTGCAAACCGTTTTTCTGCCCCCTTAAAGCGAAGCCCTCAGTAGTATAAATCACTGTCAAATCTCTCCTTTGAGATCACAGAACTCTCTAACCGCAGACAGGGGAGGGAATGTTCATTATTAAAAGTTGATGCCGCTTGCTAGTACAACTGGGTTTTCGAAGCTGGCGTTTCTCAAACGTTTCAAAATTTCCATAGAGCCGCTGGGTGGGTTGATCCGACTCCATAGAATCAGAGGACGCTGCTGTAAGACCAAAAGATTTATTTTACAAACAGGAACAACTACTTTAACTTAAAAATAACAATAACATCCAATCATGATTAGACGCTCGACATGGAGGTCGCATAGACTCCGGGATATCAAAAATGGGAATCAGACGCTGGAGGACGGAAGTTGATCTTTAGTAACAGGAAGGAGGCAACCTGAAAAGGAAACAAAGTGAAGAGAGAGAAAGAATTCATGTCCAAGTTTCTCCATATATAACCGTCAGAGTTTCCATCAGCCGATTCCGAATCTCGCACAATAGGCACCACGTAGACTGGCAGAATGGTTGATAACGTCGAGATTCGAATCTCCTGATCCTAAACCGCTACGCATGCTCTTATCGAACCTAAAGGAAAAATTTCATATTAAATTTGTGATCGAGATGGCCAAGAAATGTAGAAATAGGTAATGGTGATTCCGAATCTTTTTATTCAGGAGAAATCTCTATTCACACCCTTCGAGAAGTTGTCCCGTTAGCACACATTTAACACTTCTATTATGTTAACTGTATTCTTCTATGTTATGTTATGATGTTATTCTATTATGTTGTTATTCTTTTATATTGCTATTCTTCGATGTTACGAAGTTGAAATACTGTTTTCCTGACATAATAAATAATCTTATGATAAGAAAGTGAGTTTCAAAGAGAATTTACTGGGAACCTAGCCAATGAAGTCCGACCTTAGCGACAAAACGAACCTTCGAGAAAATTCATGAATAGGTGTCCTTTCTTTACAGAGCATGGAAATATAAAGAATCTTCGAGAAAATTCAATGTATCGTCCTGTCATATCCTGTCGAAAAAGATATAAATATCGAGAGCTCGTCAAGTGGATCCATCTGTTGGAGATTTAACCGCAGTGCCACGTATGAATTGATATACGCTGAACGCTATTGACAGTGGCGTGACTTAGATTTATTAGAGATCTGTATCGTTAATTTATAGAAGAGTTGTTTGGTTTTATTACTTGTGCTTACTGTTTTACAGAAATTTTCACGGAATGCAGGTTTCTTTTTTTGTCTTGCTTGTTGAATTACATTCAACTACACATACTGGAAGATTTTTGCAACAATATTAATAGTATTCAGCGTGTAGTGCTTCTCTTTTTTCCAATCACAGAGAGGCGTGTGTCTGACGTTGTCTTATCTCTCCGACCTCAACCAGTTGCCGTTAGGCGAACTCGGTGGCGCATTCTTTATATGGAGAGAACGCGAGAGAAGCAAATCTGTATTCTCCTTTGGCGATTCGCCATATTTCTTCTGACAAAGAATAACCATATATTTATATAATTTTTCCAAGCACATACATGGATGCAGATAGATTATATTTCACACTTCATTATGGAATGACGATTCAACTTTGACATTGGTGAATTGGATTACACCCACTTATTTTGATTTCGTTTTTGGATTACATTTATTCCTCAACATGGAAACTCCTGAAACTTAAGCTGTGGTAATTCCGCCATTCATTGAACCAGGTCCGACATTTTGGTTTCACATGCTTCAATGAACTTTCTAACTGGCCTCTCCGAAACCTATTACAGAAGGTAAAGCTAAATATAATTACGTCGCAGCTCATTTACCAACACATATTGCTGCAGTTGTTCGCGATGTGATTATTCAACCGGCTTGCTGCAATGAAATGATGCAGCAACTCTTTCCGTTAAGGCTTCTGAAGAAGCAATTGTTAAGGCAACACTATTAAAGCATCCCATACCGAGGGCCGAACTAAGTTTATGGGAAGATGCTTTGAATGTAGAAGTTGGCGGCTGTTTAATGCAACTTTCGAATGATAAGTGGGAACCAATAGCATTTTATTCATCAAAATTAAATAAAACTCAAAAGAATCGGTCCATTTATGACCGCCAACTATTCACTATTTATTCCTTAGTAGAGTAATTCAGACATATGCTTGAAGGCAAGAAATTTGTCATTTACACTGAACAAAAACCCTTAACATATGCACTCCATCAACATCCTGAAAAATGCTGTCCTCTCCAATTACGCTATTTCAATTTTAACTCACAATTTTCCACTGACATTCAGTATATTAAAGATTGTGATAAAACTGTCGCTGATGCACTATCTTGAATAGAGAAAGATGAGATATGACCTCCTGCAATTGATTTGAAAGAATTTGCTTCTGCTTAATCAACTGTCGAGGAACTACAACAAATTTTACATTCCAACAATTCCTCTTTAACGATAGCAAGAAATATTTTCCCCCTGAGGACATCAATTTTTTTTGTGACATGTCTCAAAAACGGCTCCGATCTTTTGTACCTAAACACATGCAACAATTAATTTTTAAAACTCTACATTTTGTCTCTGACCCAGGAATTTCAGCCTCCATCGATTTAATTGCTAAGCGATTCGCATGACCAGGCATGCGCAAGGATTTAAATCTATGTTCCGAAACTGTGTTAAATACCATCGAGCTAAAGTGACGCGGCATACAAGATCTCCCATTGTTACATCTGTCTAACCGATTCCCGCTTTGCCCACTTAAACATAGATTTTATAGGTTCTATCGCACATTCTGATTCTGTATGACCATAATATATATATTTACTAGATGACCAGAGGTCATTCTAACGCCTGATACGATTGCGGAAAAAACTGATCTTGCCTTAAAGCATGATTAGATTTCCGGGTTTTGATATCCAGCCACAATAATAAATGACGGAGGTACAAACCTCTAATCCAATATTTTCAGAGAAGTTGGCCGAATGTTATGCTGCAAAAGGATTCGCAGAGCTGCATATCATCCGCAAGCAAATGTATTCATTGAACTTCTTCATAGGCATCATAAAAGTGATCTCAAGGCTCATAACCAGATGAAATAGTTCAAAGTGATTCTAATAGTTTTATTAGGTTTGCGCTCAGCGCTTAAGAAAGATATTAAGCCATCTGTGCAAAGCTCGTTTATTACGATTGCCTACCGATATTGTGGCGAATGGTTCTATCAACATAATCATTAACCCCACTTATATAACCAGTTTAATACAGGCAATGAAGTCTTTAAATCCTGTTTCCACTTCCCTCCATTGCGGCCTAAATGTTCATATCAACCCCTCATTGAAAACGTGTTTGCATATATTCTTAAGATCCGACAAGGTAAATCCTTATTGACATCACCTTATACAGGAACCCACTTGGTTATTAGCAATAACGATAAAAACTACAACATCAACTTAAATGGGAAGCAAAGTACAGTACCTACAGATCTCGTTAAACCTGCTTATCTACTCGCAGACAATACTAATAATCCCGATCAAACCCAATCTCAATCAATTATTAAAGAGCGTACCAAATCCTGCAAAACCGCCCACAACTAGGTGCAACCGTAAGGTCAGATTCCCCAAGCATCTAGTTACCAAATATATGGTATAAATGCAATCTGTAATCTTGCATTATTTTATAATTTTTTTGCTTTTGCTTATATTATAATTCTCTATAATTTCGCATATCTTACCATTATATATTTGTTGATGCATATATATCAATTCCGCATTGTATATAATTTGTTTTTCATATATCACCTTTGCATTTTATCATAATTTGTATATCTTGTATGTATGTAATTGTGACTTCGCCAATGGGGGCATTCTCTGTAGTATTTCGCTCTCGTCCAATCACTGACGTTGTCTAACCTCTCCGACCTCAACCACTTGCCATTTTCGAAGTCGGTGATGTATTCATGATATGGAAAGTTTGCGAGAGAAGCGATGGATTTTTCTCCCGCGGCTGCTCGCAATATGGCTGCTGCGAAAATATAAGTATATTTTTATTTGATTTTGCGAGTGTTTCTTCCAAGCATATGCATGGATAAAGTTTGATTATCTTTAATATTTCATTATGAACATGACGATTCAACTTCGACAATAGACACGTCCATAGATCATGCTCCTATTGAACCCCTATGGAAACATTCATATTAAATTAGTGATAGAGATTGCCAAAACACGTAAAAATGCTTTATGATTCCATACTTTATAATCAGGAAAATGTTTATGTGCACCTTTCTAGACGTTGCTCCGTTTTAGACCTCAATTCCATTGTCATAATGAATATAAATGAACTCTGATTTCGATTGGCAATATATACTTCTCCATATCCAAATGATTGACGTTTTATTGATACTGGCAATCGGTGAAAGTCCTCTCTACTTTTTGAGATGGCTATCTCTAGGTATGCTTTTTGTTTCAAAATATATACATGTGCAACATGTTGTTTCAAAAATCCCAGAAAGCATGATGTAAGTATTCAAGTTTGAAAGCGCTTAAAGAGTCTGGTCTCTTTGAATTTTAAAATGGCTTATAAAACATTTATTAACTCCTGAATATTTGTTAGCACAAATTATTCGAGTGGGTTGAATGGAGAATTATATTTAATGCAAGGTGCTTGATGCAAGTGTAAATCCTAAAATTGTTGAAGCATTTAAAATTCATTTATTTAAATAATAATTAATTAAATAAATAAAAATGAAATTGCTTTTCTGACTCTCCATTTTGTGTATTACGTTAACGTAATAATTTTAACGAAATTCCTGGAATTCAATTTCTTATAGAGTCCACTTATATGATATGAAATAATTCTCTGAAATAATTGAAATTTTAATGCACGGAATTCAAGAACATTCATCAATTGAAAAAAGCGCAATTATTCCTGATTCATCCCTATTCCAATAAGGTTGATTTGGAAGACTGAAAATTTTCGTTTTAAATAATTTAGTAAATTTTACTTGAATAGTTTTGCCTTAAAATCTTTCATATTTGTAACCATAGTCATTCGAAGCTTTATACATTAAAAAATGTAAATAAATGATACATTTAGTTGTGCATAGACATGTTCAAAAAAATATGCCACTAATTTAACGCAAACTTTTTCTATATAATATTTTTTTATTTACTACCTATTATAACCTAATTCCGTTGATTTACGTTTTTGTTTATTTAAAGCTTCTATTCATACATCCGGGCTGGTAGAGGAAGAGAAGAATGTTTGCTTCTAATTGATCTGGATAAATACTGAACTTCTGAAAGTTACGATGAGGGAAGGTAAAATTTTGACAAGGGGAGGGGACGACTTCGGAAATTCAATTCGGGATTAGACTTGATGTATTAATAATATACCTTTAGGGTATTCAATCTTTAAAACAATAAAGCGGAATAGCTATTCAATTGGGAGATAATAGCCCTCAAAGTTTCGGCACGTCTTATGAACCAGAAAGTAGCCTCCATTGTTAAGTGTTATAAAATGACAAATTAATAAATTGATTAAATTAATTAAAAAAACCTTAATAAAAATTCATAATATTATATATAAAGGCGCAAATGCAGCTATTTATAATATAATACAGAAACAAAAATAGATAAACTAAACAAAAATTAAAATTAAATAAAAAAAGCATAGAAAATAAAGAGCAGATTTAGACAAAGACGATGACAATACAACTTTTAGCGTACAAAAGCAACAGCCTCAAGTGATTGCATCAACAGAAGTTTGAAACGATAATATTTAAAACACATAAAAATGAATTTCGAAAGTAAAAAATGTTCAAAAAGGAAGAAATGAATAAGGAATCGAATGGTAAACTTTATCAAAGACCACTCACCATAAAAATTCCAAAATTAGACAAGATTTTCTGTCAAGGGTAAGATTATAAATCAAAAGTATACCCTTTGTGGCCTGAATCCTGTCCAATATCAATATGAGAATCATTTTGACAAATCAAAATGCACAATCCTTAAAGAATAATCAAAAGGTACTAGAAGTAAAAACTAAAAGGTACTTTCTAGTATCTTCTTGTATTGTCATCGTCTTTGTCTAAATCTGCTGTTTATTCTCCATTGTTAAGAAAATACTCGCTCGATAGGGTACTCCGTGTAAACATTTTATTCAGGGTTCGAATCCAAGACCGCTTTTTTTCCTTTTACAAAATGTATTTTGAAATTAATAATTTTCATTCAAATAAAAAAAATTATTAATATCTTTTATTAAAATATTAATCATTTTTCAGGCATTAAATAATATTTTTATTTATAGGATACTTGAATACTAGTTATAATTTCATTTTAAACAGTTAAATAATTATGAAAACATATTTAATGGTGATAAATTTGTAATTGAAAGTAACTACAGAATTTTCTTTTTAAATTTACAGAACCTGCTTTGACTAAGGAAAAGAGAATGTATTTTTAAATATTGAACTGTTTAAAAATTAAATGATATTAATAATTAAATTATCATATGAATAAACGGTTATTTTATGCAGAAAATTATTACTATTTTAAATAAAATATTTCTAAATTGTTAATTTAATTTTTAAGTATAAATTCTAAAAAATATTTTGAAAAAAGAAAACATAGTAATTATTATACAACTTTAATGAAGATAAATAATAGCTATAATAATAACTACAGTTACTCTCATTATGAATTAATTTTATGTAGGCTTCCTTAATTTGTTGTAACTTTTTGAAATATTTTGCATTTATTAATTTTTATTGACCTCAAAAACCATAGTGATAATTCTCACAAAATCATTGAATCAAAAAATATTTTGACATTTTGTACAATTAATAAATGGTGCACGTGCTGATATGTTTAGAGATCTGTGGTAAATGAACTTCAAATTTTGGACGATCTACATCTAAATTTTGGTACATTAACAGCTGTTTTCTATTTCCCTGCCAAAAAAAATCGCAAATTTGGCACAAAAATTTTGTTATTCCTTTAATCGAATAATTTTAAATTTTTATTAGTATTTAAAGACAATAATAATTATAGATATCATTTATCAAAATTAAAGTAGTGTTTTATAATTATTTAACAATTTAAAAATTAAAATTAAACTATAATTAATTTATCATATGAACAAAAAATTATTTAATGCAAAAAATGATTAATATTTTAATCGAAAACATTTATATGTTTAAAATTTAATAATTTAATTGAAACTTATTAATTTCAAAATATATTTCGAAAAACGAAAAAAAAAAACTCACACGGATTTGAAACTTGACAAAAAAGTTAACAAGCAATGACATTAGCGACCATGCCATTTCTTGTCTTATCAAAGGCGACAACTTACTGGTATATGAACTGTGCCAAAACTTTGAGGTTTATTTCCTCTGAATTGGCTAGCCATTGCGCTTTCATATTTTAATGGAAGAAAACCCTTAAAGGTATACAATTAACATACCTAGTCTCATTCTTAACTGAATTTCCGAAGTCGTAAACTTCCCCTTGTGAAACTGGATAATTATTTATGCCCACAGTAGAGGGATTGCGGTTATGGTAAAATTAACCGATTTAACTTAATTCCGGTTTCACCTCGCTTTTATAACCGCTCAAAATAAATGGTTTTCGATGTACCGTTTTTTCACAAGATCTTCTTTACTATTTTTTCACGAAATTCACCCATTGTCGAATATTTATCATCCAATTAATTCAAAGAAACTCTTTCAGCAATATGTTGATCTGTGAGTCGACACCTCTCTTCGGAAACGACATCATTCAAGGTGATGCCAATATTTAGGAAGCCACATAAGTTCCGACAAAAGATAAATATTTCTGGGTCATAAATGACAAATCCGGCATTCAAGTTTTACTTTGGTATACCCCGCCCCCTAAAAAATGAATCACTCCTTCTAAGTAGCAGAGGCTGCTGCAGATAAAGCCTTTGTTCGTTTGGAAACGAACTTTCAGACTCCAAAGGACCACTCTCAGCTATTTCTCCATCATGTGATGACCACACGCTTAAAGAATCTGTTGATTTCCCTATGAACTCTTAAATATCTTATAAAGCATTTATAAACTCTTTAACATTTGTTAGCCCAAATTATTCGATTAGGTTGAATGCCTTATTATATTTGATGGAAGGGGAATGTAAATCCGAAAATTGTTGACACATTCAAGATTCATATATTTTAGATTGAGATTTAAATAATAATTAATTAATAAACAAAAATGAAATTGCTTTTCTGACTCTGCATTTAGGATATTACGTTAATATGATAATTCTAACGAAATTCCTGCAATTCCGTTTCCTAAGCTGTCACTTATAGGTTATGAAACAGAACTCAAGAACATTCTTCAATTAAAAAGCGCGCAATTATTCTTGATTCATCCCCACGCCGATGAGGCTCGTTTGGAAGAATGCCAATTTTATTTTTAAATAATTAAGTAAATTTTACTTGAAGAGATTTGCCTTAAAATCATTCATGTCCGTTATCATTTTGATTAGATACTTTATACATTGCAGAATGTAAATAAAACAATGCATTAAGGTGTGGACAGACATGTTTATAAAATATCTACCACTAATTTAAAATAATATTTTTCGATATATATTTTTCAATTAAATGCTCAAACTTGCAGGTATTAATACTACTGTAGTTTCTTTAATTTAAAGCTTGGATTCTTATTTCCGGGCTGGTAAAGATAAAGTAGAATTTTTGTTGCTAATCGATCCGTATCTATAATGAACTTCTGAAAGTTACGATAAGAGAACTTTAAAGTTCTGAGAAGGGGATTAGACGACTTGGGAAATTAAATACGCGATGTGACTTGATATATTAACAATATGTCTTTAGGGTATTCATTCATTAAAATAATAAAGCGGAATAGCCAATCAATCCGGAGAGAATAGCCATTTTAATTTGCGGCACGTCTAATATTCCAGAAATTTGCCCCCATTATTCCTATGAGATACTCGCTTGCAAACAATTTATTGAGGGATCGAATCCAAGAAGGCTTTTTTTTCGTCTTTCAAGATATATTTTGAAATTAATAATTTTAATTTAAATTAAAAACTTACTAATATCTTTTATTAAAGTATTAATCATTTTTTAGGCATTAAATAATTTTTTATTCATAAGAAAAATACTTGAATACTAGATATAATTTAATTGTAAATAGTTAAATAATTATAAAAACAAATTTAATGGTGATAAATTCTTCAATGGAAAGTAACTACAGAATTTTCTTTTTAACTTTACAGAACCGGTTTCGACCCGTCAAAAGAGACTTTAAAGGAGTTAAGACATTAATGGTGATAAATAATTACTATAGTTGCTCTGATCATGAATAAATTTCATGTAGGCTTTTTTTATTTGTAAATTTCTGAAATATTTTACATTTATTAATTTTTATTTACTTACATGAACCAAATTGATAATTCTGAAAAAAGCAATGGAAAGGAAAAATATTTTGACATCTTTTAGAATTAATACATGGTGTACGTTCTGATCTATATACATATCTTTTGAGAAATGAACTTCAAATTTTGGACGATCTTCTTAACAGCTGCTTTCTATTTCCCGTAAATTTTGAACGAAAATTTTGTTGTAACTTTATCGAATAATTTTAAAATTTTATGTTTATTTAATGGCAATAGTATTTATAGTTATCATTTATCAAAATTAAAATTTTGGGCTATAAAGGAAAATCCGCCATGCGATTTTTACTTTCTTCCCCTCCAAAATGAATCACTCCTTCTAGGTAGAGGCTGATGCAGTAAAGCCTCAGTTCATTTGGAATCTAAGTTCCAAGCTCTACCGCACCTCTCTTGGGTATTACTGAATAATCTGATGATGAAATTGGGTTTGCGTCTGTTCTGGACTCCTCTGATTACCAATTTGTCATTGAACTTCATTAAATAAAGACATTGGAACTTTAAAAATATTTATTTAGGTTTTTATATAAAAAAGAGGAAATGAATACTGACCAATTTTCTTTGATTTATCTCTTTTGCAAAGTTAATTTTGCAGATTTTACTCGGTTGCTGGATTTTGTTATGAAAACCTATTAAAACCAAATCTATTAAACAGATCAAAATAATAACCGGAAATAACCTGTTAATTGAAACAAAGAAAGAGGTTTTCCTTTATAACCGATAGATTTTTCCCATCCCTACGACATATAAAAAGGAAAAGAAGATTCCCGCTCGCGTTTAATAAACCATAATACACAGAGAGCATATAAGATATACATTCAAATGTTCCGATTTCCCTTGATGAAATTGTGAAAAATACTGTTTGATATTACGATGTGTTGTTGTGTAGTGTGTGTAACACATCCTATCAAATGATTGCATTGACTCGAATACAAAACAATTTTAATGTGAATTTCAATAACTTCTTAAAGTCATGTTTTAAATAAATGAAAAATTTCTGGCCACACATTTGTAAAATATCATCCAACATGGTATAAAAAGTGAAACATGGTTTTTTTCGACAATCCCCGTGTAATTTAAAAACTGCCGTCTTTTAGAATAGTTCTGCTTTCTCATTTCTTCACTTTGTTGTAATGTTTCCTTTGATAGATTATTTGGGAAATGGTTTGACTTATTTCCTAAACAACTATTAGTATATTTAATTAGAATTATAAATTATTTATGTTTTGTAGATTTGAGGAATTTTGATAGTTCGAAACTGATGGAGAGCAGAATAAATATTCAATTTTTTAAAAGATTAAAATAAAGAAACATTAGACACAAAGAATAAGAAAATTTATATGAAACAAAGATATTTAAGCTGAAATTGGCATATTAGAGATTAATTTTTCTATTTATGTAAGTAATTGTAATAAATAATTAGTATTCAATATTTTCATTTAAATTTTGTAAGATTTGCTTTATAATCAGGAGGATTAAGCCTTTGGTGATTCCTGGTGCTGAAATGTTTAAGCGCTTTCTAAACGCGCCACATATATACATGTGGATTTCACGTCGCCAGACAAAATGTTTTAAAATAATGTTATTATAAAACTTTTTATTATTGTACCCATATTATATTAATATTAATTCCGTTTTCTAATTTCAGTTATTATTATTTTATTAACGCAAAAATATGGGGAGTGTTTTCGTTTCAAAATAAAAGAACTTATTTAGTTTAATTTTTGTTCAGACTTTTGAAATTTTTCATCATTTTCATAAAATGCTATAAAAATTATTTTAAAACTATGCTTCAAATATGATTTGTGTTTACCAATCGGAAGTGAATTCTTAAAAAATATCTTTCATTATGGAATTTATAAATATTATTTTTAATATATACTAGCAGCACACTTGAATGCTACGTACTGGCTGGTTCGTGGCTCGCAACCACTACTATTTTCAATTTGAAATACTTCATGTGGAAGAATAAAGAGAGAGAAGAAAAAAATTCCCGAATATTGTTTTCAATCCATTTGGAATAGTTCTTAAGCCCTTGAAAAACTGGACTAGAATGGACTCCTTGTTTTGTTTTTAGTTATATTCGATTTACTCTGGAATTATTTTTATTTCTTTTTTTCCTTTATTTATTTTTGTCTATCTCTGTATGTGATCTTGATTTCCATTTTTCTCTGTCTTTTGTTTAGCTGCTGCAATTGCGCGCTTTTTAAACACTGTCTTAATTCTATTAATTTGATCAATTAATTTTTCTATTTTTTCCTATATTTTTGTTCTTTAAATTTTATTATATTTTTGTTCTAGTCTAATGTGTAAATTTGATTTTTTAAAATTTGTTCTATTTTTCTTGTTGATTGTTTGCATGCTAGGTATATGCGCAGTATCAACTGAAATCCCTATTTGGCCATCGCATGATAGAGCAGTAGCCGAGAGTGGCCCGGTCGAGCTTGAAATTTCTTTTCCAAACGAACAGAGGATTCATATTCAGTATCCTTTGCAACCTAGATTGAAAATACCTATCGTCTATATTCTTGAGACACGATGTTGACTAAAGCCCATACAAATAAGAAATACTATTTTAATCTTACAGCATTATGATTGGTTAGGTATGATTGGAAAAAGGCGCAATAAATTGGCTAAATCGATCTCGTTGTTGAGGCTGGGGACTCAGTCAAAGGTTTATACCCATGGCGAATATGCTGTGAAGTAGTGTTTTTTCGATTTCACTCAAAAATGAGGGCAAGTGGCAAATGATAACATATCTAGGGGTCATGGGGCCATATAAATTAAAAATTAGGGAAATTTGTCCAAAGGTTAAGGCTGAGAAACTGGTCTTTTGGTTTTGAAAATTATTTTAAGTACATATATCTTTTGCATATCGTGAATGCAATTTTAGTAGTAAGTCAAGTTTTGAAGCAAACGATACTTTTTTCTGAAAAACAGTTTTAAAATTAGATAAAAGTTCAGTTTAAATGTTTTGTATCATTTACAAATGATTGTATTTTATTTCTGAATATAAGGATGGATTATTTTTGTTGAGCAAGCGAAAGTTTTTTAAGAAAATAAAATTAAAACTGAAAAAAATTGTGTTTAATTATTTTGAATCATTTGCAGTCAGTTGTATATTAATGTAAAGATAGAATTAAATTATCGAATTTTATCTATCATTGTAGTTTAAACAAAATTAAACACAAGTATGTAATTAGAGAGTAACTGGCATTTTATGTATTTGGGGTACGCGATCGAAAACTGTAGCATTGTGTTCATACGAGGGTTGTTCGGAAAGTAAGTTATGTTAATGTGTAAAAGAAAACAGAGACAGATGTATATAAAGTTAAATATTTAAGAACGATCCTCAAACCTTACATTTATTTTTGACGCAGTCACCCACCATACTAAGGCATTTATCGTATCGAGAGACAAGGTTTTGTTTGCCAGCATCATAGAAGGCGGCCTCCTTTGAGGTTAGACAGGACGTTACGGAATCTTTCACTTCTTCAGTGTCATGAAAACGCATGCCACCCGAGAATATTTTTCAACCACCTGGCATACTAAACCTTATTTCTCGATACGATAAATGCCTTTATGTGCTGGGTGACTATGTCGGAAAGTAGTGTAATGTTTACAAATTGTTATTAAATGTGTATCTTTGTCCACGTCTGTCTCCTTTTTCTTTTACACAGTAACGGAACTTACTTTCCAAACAACCCTCGCAGAACAAATGTTTCTAAAATTTATTTTCTGTGAAAAGCGTTGAGAAATATTATGCATCTATGCGAACTCGAAAATTCACAACAAAATAAGGAATAAAATATAATAATAATAATATCCTTATATGAAGAAATTTTACAAGAAAAAGAAAACGTTGTGTCGTCAGACGTGTTGATGAGATGTTATGAAGACATCGAAATAACTCCGTTTTTGTTTAATAAAAGTCATCTTCGGCGACCAAGGAAAGTGACATTTTAAAATTTTAATTGAATCTGTTTTAAGCATAATTTTATATCCATTGCTCCTTTAGGAAAGTAATTTGAAACTTCAAAATTGTGACATACTTATAACTTCTATTTTATAGTAGCTTTACACCTGTTCGGTTCATTGTCTACATGAACATCCCTCATGGTGTCAAGCAACTGTGCATTTCATCCAACAGATAAGTGCACATTGTCCGCGTCAACTTTACTTTCTTACTCCTTATGCCATGCAAAATAAACACTTAATTTCAACAGTAAAATGGCACCGCACGTTTTTCAAATAGGCACCTGTAAGCTGGACGAAAACATATCGATAAAAAAATTAAAACATAGCAACCATAAGTATTCGGTATACTTACATTGTATTATTGGATATGTAATTACCAATAATTAGGAAGAATGCGTTTTCCTACAGGGCAACTGATGAACCTAGAGCTACGAAATTTACTACAAAGATACTTTGTAGTGAGGGAATTTGCAACTCGGAGCCGCTTTTTGAAATTTTAAATAAAAATTTAATTAATTTAAAAATAGCGGAATGTTGACGTTTTTACCGTGAAAAATTCAAAAAGTTTTATAGAACAAAAATGGTTTTCTAAACTTCTGAAAATTGAATAAAATTATTTTTTCTAATGATATCAATTCAGTTGTCGTGTAATTTTTTCTCTAATTCTAATAAATTTTTAAAAATATTTTTATTCATCATTTACAATTTTTGCTCATTACAATTTTTATACATTTTTTAGCTTCTCTTTGAAGGTTAAGTTACTATTTTAATGGAGTTTTCTTTCCTTTTTCTATTTCATCCATTTTATCCTATAATCTATAAACAAATTCTTTAAGGTAACTAGTACATTAGGAAATAATCTGAAAGATGTTTCAATTTTTTTTAATAAGAATGTTTTAATAAAGTTTATACGCTACTGGATGTAAAATGCACCACTTCATTTTGTTGTTGATATCAAATGTATATTTGCATGATGAATACGAATATTGAATTTGGAGGCGACAACTTACAATTAGACCTCACCTGATACAGACGGTTTCTTGATACCATTTAACTGAAATTATATTCTCTACGAACAAGCTAGTAGCCGAAGTCCTGCTAGTATTAAATAAATTTTTAGTTTTTCTCGCATATAACGTTTTCAATACGTAAACATTAGCAGCTATTTATGTGTGATAACTTTATACTCTCTACACTAAAGGTATCTCAAATTTTATTCATATATATTGAAGCAGAAAGTAGTTTAAGTAAAGGTGTCCCAAAAACTGATTAGTTAATTTTTTATTAATAAAGGACATGAAAATATTTTCATTCCTAGCAGCACCAGTATTATCAGATGGTCAGAGGCGGCCAGAGGCCCGGGCAAACCGGGCAACTGCCCGTGGCGCCAAAACTGAAACGTAAAGGGGAGAAAAAATGGTTTGGTTGGCATGAGAGTTCTGGCGAAAACGGCAAAAATTTTCCTTTCATTTTGGCGCCCCCTCTTCAGTTTTTCGTAAAGGTGTAAAGGTGCTCTGCTCAAGCCTCTAGACCCTGGAGAGGCCTCAAAATCAGTTCCACGAACATCAGGCCATAAAATTTGCTGGGTCATTCACAGGTCCGACTGTACTCACGGACAACCCGATCATAGGGTATTGAGTTGACCATAGGAGCGGTCCGGTCTACTGTGCCCTCTCCTCCTCCCGCTTTCAAAACGCGCCCTCCCTACCCTAATTTCCCTAGAATGACTTTCTAGCACATTCTCCCTTCCTCATTTCGTTGTTTTCCCTTTGGTTCGAGAGACTCGTTCCAACTAACCGACTATTGTATTTCAGTTTTATGGCATACTGGGCCGAAAAAATATTAAACCGGATAAAAATGTAACTTTTTCCCTGATCTACACCATTTCTCATCGGATTCTTATTTTTACGAAATGTTTTGCCCCACTGTGTTGAAAGAAAAACTGGTGAATATCACTCTTTATTTTTATTCTGCATAACGTTATATCTATAAGTATTGTGTATTTCGCTAAAATGTCTGGAAAAAAGAAAAAATCAGGTACTTTTCATAGGAAAAGAAGGGCACGGATAGCAGCTACGAAAAGCATGCGTCTATTTTGAAAAAATTCATCAAAATAAAACATATTAAATAAAGAGAAGATCTGTCATAACAGTTGCGGGCAGATCTTTAAATTCAGAAAACTTTAAGAACGACAATATAACTTATTGTTCGAACCAAGAACAAAAACTTCCTGCGAATTCAATACAACAGGTTATTTTGTCTTTATGATCCTAGCATGTTATTTTAAAAATTTTCAGAATTAAATATCTATTTGAAAAATATAAATTTTCGATACTGACAATACTAACATTGTCAATTGTACAAAAATTCTAAATATTAAAATCCTATATATGAAATTTTATTTATTTTTTTAAAAATTATTTTATATATTACTGAGCAGAAATCTTAAAAGTGCACAATGGGTTAAGTTATATCAAAAGTTGTGTTGATTTTGTTGAAACATTTTTGTGCGCCTTCTGTATGATTATTCAAAAGAACTTAACTCGTATGATTTTGGTAAGTTAGATAAGCACTATTTAACAAGTTAACTCGTTTACCAGGACCAAGTGCGAGAGCATGCAAAGTTACAATTACTTGAATCAGAAGTAGTAGAACATTTGAAAACGTCTTAAGTGCCTGTGAAGAATCTAGCAATAAGCAAGACGCCAAAACTAGTTTGCAAACCGAAAATACAGACAACAGAACTGAGAGTGATAAGGTTTGTTGGATTTTAACATAAGCATTACTCTTGAAATAATAATATTCAAGATGTTTTTTGAAAATTCAAATGCGTAAGTATAAAGTTCCCATTACATTTCTTCCAATCATCAGAAAGTTCCAAACATTAGAAGAAAACTTGTAAAATTACAAATTATTTCACAGATATTATATTTTTTTGTTTCTTGTTAAGTTTGTGTTTTAAAAAAATGTAACACGACTAAAAAAGTAATAAATAAAAGTTTCACATCGATAAGCAATATATATGGTCAGGGCCGGATTACCACATAGGCAATTGCCTATGGGCTCTGCAATTTTGGGGAGGCCACCGATATTATTATTTTTTAAAACTATTTTCAGAGCTTCCATTCCATTTACAGGAAGTGTGTTCTAGAACTTACTGAACGTAAAATCTAGTTTCGTTTAAATTCAGAACATTATTCTTGGAATATTTTTAATGTTTTCAAATTTATTAGCAGATCAATGGGTCACATGTAAACAGACCTGCGATAGTTTGTATTAGAATATTAAAATTGTATTAAAAAGTTTTGTAATTTTTTAGCCATTTTCTTTACAATTACTTCTAAATTTCGATTTTTTTAATACTCTAGATTTAAAACTTTTTTTTGAAGATTACCTGCAAAGAAATGTTTTATTTCAGTTTGTCATATTGTTTGTTGCTCAAAATCTGCTTATTTAGATATTAAATTTAAATCAATAAAGTTATGTGGTTTTGGAAGTTGGGGTGAAGGGGCCCAAAAACCTACATTGCCTATACTGCCCTCCTGGCGTATCTCCATTTTTATTAAATTCTCAGATTTTTCCTACTTAGTAATGTTTGTGAGCTGCCCGATATTATTCATAAGCAAAAAGGCCTTATCTTATTAAAAAATAGTAGAAAACCAATAAAGAATTATGCGTATCTTATAAAATTAACGTGGTGGATTTTTCTGACTCTACCAATAACTTTTGCTACTGGCGAGAGAAGTTTTTCGAAACTGAAACTGATTAAAACATATCTGCGATCTAGCATGTCGCAGAAGCGACTAGTTGGTTTGGCAAATATATCAATTGATCGGGACCCTCTGCAGAACAATGACATTGAGAATATTATGAAAGATTTTGCAGATGAAATGGCAAGAAAAGTGATAACGTGAATAGACTTTATAATACTGTGTAAAAAATCATATTTTTAAAATAAATTTGTTCAATACATTATTTTAGTTTCTGCCACACTTCCTTATATTCTTAAATATTTCTGAAATTAAAAAATTCTGACTATAACGTAAGTCATATTTACAGGTAAAACATGCATATTTCTAAGTAAAATTTTGTTGGTCATTTAAAATACAGACATTAAAGAATTTAAAAATTACGTTCGTTGTGTGTGTGGGGGGGGGGGCAAATTGTTGTCTTGCCCGGTTGGTAAAATTACCTCGGGCCGCCTCTGCAGATGGTAAATGAATAAATTCAGAAAAATAATCCGAAATTTTTCCAATAAAATTAAGTTACTAATAGACTGAAAAGTGTCTCATATCTTTTTCTGCTCAGTTGCAGGACGGAAAACGGAATATCTATGCTGTTTGCTCAAACTGTTGCTTTTGCGTTGCAGGAGAAGATATATTTGTTTTCGGATGTTGTGCAGTATTTATTAAGCTTATATGAAAATCTGTATTCTCGATTATATCATTCCTCTGCCATACTTAACGTTTTAAAGGACTTCTTGTTTAGTTTAGAGGTAGATTTATACAAAAAGCACTAAATCGAATTAAAAGAATAATAAAAATAATATATTAATAAACTGAAGACACTAATATTTTTTCCGATTCAAGACTGATATCAGAATATCGAAGTGTTTTCTCGAATTATTGCTTTTGTCTTGTACATCACAATATTTGCTTTCTTGTGTTGCGTAATATTTATTGAACTGGTGTAAAAATCTGTATTGTCTGTATCCTTCCCCGTTTAATGTTTCAAAAGACATCCTGTTGAGTCTCAAGTTAGAATTTTCAGCAAAAGCATTGAAATGGAATATATTTTAGAGAAATAAATATGTTGAAAAATCTTTAAAGAAACAAGAACAGCGGATAAATCAGTAAATATTTATTACTTATAAAAACATGAAAACTCATGAAGAAGCAATACAAATGATTTGAGCAATAATAAAGTACAATTGTTCCATGGTATTTTACAGTGAATGTGTAACAGAAAATAGCTTACACAGCAAAAATGAAGACAAAACACATGCATTTTGCAATGCATATAATTATTTAAAATATTATATAAAATTATATTTAAATGATTAAAAGTAATACAATATATCCAATATCCCACAGTATTCACATCTATAATATAAATTAATAAATCATACAATGAAATTATCAGTTTTCTGAGATTAGAATTGTGTATAATAATTTCATTCCTCATATTTTTACCTTCAGAGTTACAAAATACTTTAAGAAAATAATAAATTTTCTAATCATTTCACTATGGAAACAAAATTTCTGTAATATTAAACTGTATTCTGTAAATTAGTCGATTATTTCATTCATAGAAGTAGAAAATATCAAAATTTGTTCTTTTATACACTCATGGCATCGTTAATTCATCTGTAATACTTTGACAATTCTGATAAACTGCGCAAATATTTTGTGAAGTGTATTTTAATTCTTTGAGTTCTGAATATTTTGAACTATAATTTAAGAATATAAAAATATTCGAAGTTTTCGAATTGCTTAAACCACTAAATTACGAAAATTAACACTTTTTACTAATTACATAAGTTGGACAAAAATTACAAGCAATTACAGTTCTGAAATTTACATAACTTTTGAACTGATTTGCTAAAATTGCGTAACATTCTTTATTATCATTAAATAATACTACAAGCACTCATCATTCCTGTTGAATAATTTTCTCCTGTTCAAAAATGTAAATGAATGAATTTTTCTAGTATAAAGAATATTTCCTCTAGCCAATATTACATTTGCGCACAGATATTGTACAATATAGAATGATATAGTGCATATTCACAATATCGTATAAAAATGTACAATACCGTACAATAATGTATAATATAGAAAATTATTGTACAATATCGTACAACATTGTGCCAACTGGATATCAACTCAAGTCCACAGTATAAAGGAAGATTGCAGTACATTCTTACGCCGAGTTAAATAGATCTGAGTATGATTCTAACATACTTAAAAATAATTAAAATATTTGAACAGAATTCAGTTTTCCTAGTCAGTAAACGTCGAAATGCGTAATGGAATTCTGTGTTTGTTTCAAATGTTCCCTGTTAGCAAAAGATGCACTATAATATTCCTAGACTATTTTTACGTCTTTTTATAGAGGTAAAATTCGGAGAGAGACATGTGCTGTGATTCACCGGTTATGTGATCGCTCGTAGTTTTCTGTCTACTCTCACCTTGAGTTGTCATTGGCTACAGTAATAGGCCGTAAGAAATTTTTATTGCACAAAATTAAACTGCCTGAAATTTCAGGTTTTATTCCAGAAATATATTTCTGTTTATCCTAAATTTCTTAACACATGGAAAAACTACATTCAGGCACAAAAGTTAAGTTACATGCGAACTTTTGATCACATTATATAACAAGATGTCATGTGAAATGAAAATCCAAAGAATTTTGAAAGCATTTAAGTAACATTTATATTAATGATTGATGGAGTTGTTGCGCATGAATACTTACGAGGGAAATATAAATCCTAAAATTGTTGACACATTCAAGATTCATATATTTTAGATTAAGATTTAAATAATAATAAATTAAATAAAAAAAATGAAATTGCTTTTCTGACTCTGCATTCGGGATATTACGTTAATATGATAATTCTAACGAAATTCCTGCAATTCCGTTTCCTAAGCTGTCAACTGATAGGTTACGAAATAATGCTCTAAAGTAATCGAAACTATAATGCACGGAACTAACGAACATTCTTCAATTAAAAAGCGCGCAATTATTCTTGATCCATCCCCAGGCCGATGAGGCTGGTTTGGAAGAATGACAATTTTCTTCTGAAATAATTTAGTAATTTTACTTGAAGACATTTGCTTTAGAATCATTCATATCGCTAATCATTTTGCTTAGATACTTTAAACATTACAGAATGTAAATAAAACGATGCAATAACGTGCAGATAGACATGTTTATAAAAATCTACCACTAACTTAAAGTAATATTTTTCTATATATTTTTTTTAATTTAAGGACTAAAAACGCATTCTAAATTTTTCTAATCCTAATTCGTTTCTTTAATTTAAAGCGCGGATTCTTATATCCGGGCTGGTAAATAGAAAGTAGAATTTTTGCTGCTAACAATCCGAATGGATAATGAACTTCTGTAAGTTACGATAAGGGAAGATAAAAGTTCTGAGATGGGGATGGGAAACTTGGGAATTTAAATTCGGGATGTGACTCGATGTATTAACAATATGCTTTAGGGTATTCATTCGTTAAAATAATAAATTAGAGTAGCCAATCAATCCAGAGAAAATAGCCCTCAAAGTTGCGGCACGTCTTATATACCAGAAAGTTGCCCCATTGTTCTGATGAGATATTTGCTTGCAAACATTTTAGTCAGTGTTCGAATCCAAGAGAGCTTTTTTTCAAATTTTTTCTCAAAATTAGATTTCTGTTTTCCCTAAATTTCATACCACATAGAAAAACTACATTCAGGCACAAATGTTAAGTTACATTCGAACTTATAATCAAATTATATACCAAAATGTGACGTGAAATTTAAATCCAAAGATTTTAAAATGCATTTCAAAACTTTTATATAACTGATTGATGGAGTTGTGAGGTATGAATAACAGTTTTTGAGCCTTGTGAGTGAGGATACGATGAATGTTAGACAACTATAAATGATGATTAAGAATTTTCTTTGTCAAGAAACACATAGCAAACGACAACTTACAAAATATGTCATTGAAACTTTCAAAACATGATTTATTGCAAAATATGATTTAGCCTTTTTTGACTGTTACGAAACTAGAAGCAAAGTTAATTCAAAAAAATATATAAAATAGACTCCACGTTCTACCAGTATCATAATTACGAGTTGAAAAATATTTTATAAGCATTGACGATGTTTCCACACTCAATACTTGAAACTTTTTAGACCACCACTGTAGTTGGTCTTAAAGTTTATTTTCTTAAGATTTTTCTTCCGCAGGTACATACATGCACCGGTAGATTTTTTATGTCTGCGCACAAGGTGGTTTTTATACTTGTATCACTAACTCATGATTATTCCGTTCCCTTCTTGATGCTAATATTTTGGATGACTTACCACCATGTATTTTAGAAAGTATTAATAGCTTTTTCTATTGTATCCCGACATATTCAATAGGGAAATTCATTATTTACGAAGGAAGAGAGAAATAGGTTTCCCATAGCCGGTAGAAAGAGACCAAATGTGTCATCTATGAATGATATTAAAAGCTGGGAAAACACTTCCCATTCTCTTCTCGGAAATCCATGTTTTGAAAGGAGATTATGGACATTACATAGCTGTAACTTTAAATATAATGAAAATTATTTCAGCATTTAGAGATCACAATTGCTGTTAGGTGGCTTTCTTGTGAGGTATTGGTTATAAACCTTAACTTAATCGATACGGGAAGGTCCCAAACTTCCGTTCAAGCAAAAAACGGCGGTCGTCCATAACGTAAGAGTATCGCTGTGAAAGGTTCACCCCCTTTAGTTAAGTTATTCATTTCACACCCGCAGTGCGTGCTTTCTTCGTTAGAGATAGTGTGGCTCGCCAAAGAAAACGTAAAAGGCAAATCGCCTTCTAATCGTCCATCTGTAATCACTGACGATTTGTTGTAGGTAAATGACAGCTAAATTCCCGAAAACAAAAATATGCATAAGTTCGAAGCTGTAATTGGAATTTCAACGAATTTCAATAATAGTTTTGTTTAAAATTGCTTCTACAAGATGCTGTGCTGTCGATGATTTCCAGGGCTTCTCAGTGAAGAAAACCAAAAGAGAAGACTGACAAGTGCTGTAGCACTTTTGTCCCCTTACGACAAGGAATGTGATGATTATTTTAAAGTCCTATCGCCACATGAGATGAAACATGGCTGACACATCTCCTACCATCTGAAGACCTTTCTGTTTGGCAGCCGTTTAGACACTGATGAAGATGTGAAAACGACTGCGAATAATTGGCTATTTTCTCAGGTGGCAGAGTTCTATGAGGAATTCTTGATTCATTTTCACTTTGTAACTTAACTTTAGAACCTGAGCGGTGTTAATGCATGTAAGAGTTATTTTCTACAAATAATTAATCATTAAAAAATAAAACAAGTAACAACACCTCCTTTCACACATTTTTGAAATTATAGAGACATTTCTAACTCTCATTATTTTTCATAACTTTCAAAAAATTATATTTTGTTAAAAAAGCAATTTAAAATTTCCATTAAAATCTGAAATTAGCCACTTTTTACTTGTAAACAATTCTGCCTACTAGAGCAAACAATCTTACAATTATAATGTTTGCAGTTAGGCACAATTGAGTTTCAGATCAAGTAGCGTCTAAAATGGCCTAATCATATGTCTGTGCAAATCCACCTATGGACATAGTTTGCTTGTAATATAAATGCATCTAAGCTATGGGCGTAAGGACATGAAGCGTTATTATTAGTTTCAGCATTATATTACCAATCCAGGAAACACGTATTGAAATTACGCTCATTTTTATTTCTAATGCAGAATTTTTAAAAAAAGTTATATCAAAAAGCTCGAAATTATTTAAAAGAAGGTGTAAAAATAGTTGATTTTGTGCCTAGATGTTTTAAAACAATAAATAAAAATTATTTTACGGACAGAAATTTTATGAACTATGTGAAAACGATCAAACTTGATTCCAAAGAAAAAATCATAGTAAATTTTAATCTGACAGTCAGTTGCTAAATTATATTTCTTTTTTTTTTCAAAATTTGATTCAAATTTAAAGCAATACAGTTAGAAATTATTTACTAGTAATGATGTCGTATCAATGTCAAAAATAATTTCTTTTACATGTCAAAGAAGTGGAATAAGCTTCACATTTTTGTTCTTGAATTCTTCTTCAATTTTCCTTTCTTTCTCCTTATAATAAATTGACTAAACAATCACTTTGAATTTAGAATGAATTCAAAATCATCAGGAAGACACATCACTTTTGTACAGTTAAAGTTTCAAGACAAATTTATAAGCTTTGCTCTTTTAAAGTTATATAACTCTACATTGATACTACTTCAAAGATCTACAGTCTCTTCAATTTTCAAAACTACATAATTGCAAAGAGATACTTGACTTGCTTCTTAAGAAAATTAATGAAATATAGTTAAATAATATTTCTCTTATGTCTATATAGTGCAAAGTTAATTGTCTACAATTTTACATTTGCTTATGTAACTTCAAATTCCAAGAGCAAAGTAGCTTTATGAACACAATTTCAAAAACACAACACAAGTATTCCTCTCTAAGCATAAGAAAATATTATTACGATCAATTACTTGAGTAACAGATACTTTATGATGTTATGCTATATTATGATTACTCTGAAAATAAGTACATTACAATAATTATGGCGTGATTAGATTTTTATTTGTCCCTATTATTTGTTGTCACATATGTCAGTTTATGTTAGTTTTAATATTTTTCATAAATTTAATTAAATTATATTTAATTTTAATCATAAAAAATCTATACTGAATTTCCACGTTTAATACATTCGAATACTTGAATTTCAGGATAATATTCTAATATAATGTTTAAGGGTTTGTACTTAGGATTCTAGAAATATATTATTTCTTATGTGTATGTAGTGCAACGCTAATTGTCTACGATTACAATTAATTTTGCTTTGGCATATGTAAGATCACACTTTGATTTTGCGTTTTAAGTGCAAAGAAACTTTATAAAAACCAGTTCAGAAACACAGCAGTAGCATTCCTCTCGAAGCAAAGAGCAACACAATTACAATAAATTACTTGAGTAACGGATGTTTTATAATGTTATGCAATATTATATTTTATAATATAATATTATGGCAATATGCGAAAATAAGTGTAATATTACAATAATTATGGGGTAATTAGATTAATTTTTTACTAGTAATTTTTAACTCCTATACCAATTTATGTTAGTTTTAATATTTTTCCCTAAATTTAATTAAATTCTATTTAATTTATTATTCTAAAAATATTTCATACGGGTTTTCCGCATTTAATACATTTTAACATATAAATTTCGGGATAATATGCTTTATTATGAACTATACTGTTTAAGAGTCTTTACTCAGGAATCTAGAAAATATATTATTTATTTTTCAATGAAAACTTTTTCTAAAACAATTCCAGACTTTTCAACTGTTCCAAACTTTTTTCGATTTTAATTCTTATGATATGACACGCTTTAACTGGCACGTTGTCTAACGCTCAGTAGTGACATCACGTCATTTTTTCTCTTGAACAATGTGCAATAAAATCCTTAATTGAAATCAATTCATATGTCGTCAATCAACGTAACTGTGCGTTATTATCCAACTGCATGCTGACCAACGCTATGACGTCAGACCCTCTTTACTTTTTGCATTATGCGCAATGGATTCCAAAATTACATAGGTGTCGCGCTTTTGAAGAATGGCACGTTAGTATGAATTGACTCACTTGGCATGATGCATGTGGTATGTATGACATGAGCAAGAACTGACTGCACTGTAAACAGTCAATTTCTAATAACCCACATTTCACAAACAGATCTTGGAGCGACTTATATATCTGAAGTACATCAACATCTGTTCCAAAAACCTCGCAAAATCACTATAAAAAACATTTTATTTCTGTATTATGTCAAATTAGTGGAGTGCAAAGCCTATGAATTTGTGCGATATAAACTTCATAATAAAAGTATCATCAATTCATGAGCTTATTTTAAACTTTTAAAAAAAATTACAGCGCCATTTTCCTGCAGTGTATTGAATAATAGTGCGTTCATGTTTCAATATACATGAAAAGTTCATAATTGCAGGAAAGAGTTTGAAGGGAAATAGTACTATTGAACATCAGTTGATTATTTTAAATGGTGTTTTAGGAAGATCATAAAATCATTCTTTCTGTGAAAAGAAGATCTTTTTCACTTATTATTTCAAAGAGAGCTTCCACGAAATGCTAAAAATTCTCTTGTTAATAATAATTTATAGACAAAAATGTTTTCCATATTTTGAAATAACACGAAATTATCACTCAAACGACATAAAATATATAAATAAAAATATAAAAACTTTGCTTAACAATTAAAATTATCAGATAAATTTCTATCTATAAAGATTTAAAACAACTGTGTGTTCTATAAATACAAGCAGACAGTTGTCTGACTGTATTTATAGAACACACAGTTGTTTTAAATCTTGTGACAAAGAATTATAAAGAAAGATTCCAGAAACCTTTTGGTGAAAAAGTGCATGATGATGAAAATTTTTTCTAAAAAAATTTATACACAAAAATCCAATTAATATTCGATCTACTTTGGATATTATGGATAAAAATCAGTATGATAATTTCATAACCGCTTTGTCGATGAACATGTATCCCGTTGTTTTTGGGTACTTAGAACTTCCGAGCCAAGGATCCACTTACTGTTTCCCTTCGACGAAGCATTAACCGGAAATTGTTCCTGTGCGATGAATGACTGAAATTACTCCAAATGAACGAATCAGAAACTCGTCCATATTGAGAGAGAAAAGGAGATATTGCAGAGAGAAAAGGTAAAAACAGCAGTGGTCTTGAATGAAGAAGTTACAAAAACACTTGGTTGTTTTGGAAAATTTTGCAATTCTGTTTCTTGAACAGAGAGAGGAAATTAACTAACTAATACATGATCAAAATTAACTAACTCTCCGGAGACAAACCATTCTAGAAACTAAAATTCTGAACGGGCATTCTTAGACATGAAAATAAAATTTTAGTGACAAGAAAGTAAGTACATTAGTAACATATATTAAAAAGCTGTTTTTATTTTTAAATGAAGAAAAATCATTTGCAGCATTTTTTTTTCTTTTTGCATAATTCTTTTAATTTGAATTATTCATTTAAAGAAAATAGAAGATAGTGGCTTAGTATAGGTCGCCATTTTTTTCTTGACCAAATCAGATCTGAAATAGTTTAGTGCAATTTTTCTTTGTTTTTTAAGCGCATTGAAAGGAATTTTAAAATGAATAAGGGATATTAGCCTCTAAAGCTAAAAATCCCATAACACCCCTGTAAGCAATCAATCAATACTTTCAAATTTATAAATGTAAACAGCACAGAATGCTTTGTAATGCACAGAGCACTTTTAGAAGGTATCTTATTCTGAAAAATAAATAATGTCCGACATGTGGTTATTTATTTAAAAAGCCTCCAATTTTGCAATATGTCATAGCAATCATTGTGTTTCGAAACCTTATTTACTTATTAGGTCATTGCTTTAAGTGTTTGTTTGATTTATCTACTTCACGAATACAGATATGTAAGAAGCAGATTCTCTAAAAGGTAGCTTTTTATTCAAAATAAATAAATACTTGCTTCCGATTTTTTAGTTAAAAAAAAACTTCAACTTTGTGTTATGGAATCTTAATCAAAACAGATACGTAAGATGAAGATTTATAAAATATTTCTTGGTAATCTTCCTAATGAAACATATTTCTACTAAAAGTGGAAAACTATAGAAAGTAAAACTGTGTTACTCAAAGACTGAATTGCTGGTTAATGATTGCGTAATTATTAAAGAACAACAAACTTGGCATGTGCTTTGAAGTAAACAATGTGTATTTTGGAATATCTACCTTCTCTGTCTCAATGAAACTATGACAACTAATACTGAAAATAACATCAAGAACAAAGTACGGTAAGTTTCGATATGTTCCTTTAATGGTGAGCGTATCGATTAATATACTAAATCCTAGGAATTGAAATGTGAGTTGTAATGTATAATAACGGCGAATTTAAAGTTTTTGTAGATTATTTTGATGAATCTTAATGATTGTCAAGAATGGTTGGAAATTGTTTCAAGCATTAACTATACAAAGAACATTTTCTTATATTATAGCCATCTTTAATTTTAAAAAAAGATTTTATATTCTATATTTCTATATATAATTTTTCTAAGGAATGTTCTGCCGTGTAAGGGTACATTTTGATAATGGGATATGTTACTGGTTATATAATCTTACAAGAAAGTCTAGCATTCTTCTTCTACAAACTTAGCTTCGTTCTAATGTTTGAAATATGAGTATTGTAATTAAAATTTGTTTGCGAAAGATAAGTGCAAGATAATGAATGATTTCTTAAATAGTTTTTCAAACGTATTCAATTATTTCGAACTACATCTAAACCAATTTATTGTAAGGAATATTTGTTAATGATTAAAACGACCCTTGAAACTGACATCTGGATTAAAGCACGCATCCAAAAAGTAAAGTTCGTCCAAAATTAACCTTCATATGGCTACAAACAGGATTTTTTTTATTAGAACCAAATGTTTTGTTTAATGTTTATTCTTTAGAAAGAAGTGTTATGCATGTTATGATTAAAAGTCATATTTTTAGATTTCATAACAAAATAATAAGGAAAATTAGGAAGAGGAGTAGATTCCTACTATTTAAGATTTATAAAAGTTTTATAATATTAAAATGCTTCATTTTAATAGAAAATTGCAGTTAGTAAGCATTCTACTTATAAATAAATTTAATATTTCTTTCTTCACAGTATTGCAGTATTTTAAAGCGAATTGAAGCTTTCATTATTTATATCGAATTTATGCATAATAAATTATTTACATGCGTAAAGGTTTATAGTGTGCATAAAAGCTTTTATATTCTTATAAAATTTAACTAGACCTTGAATATCTGATAAAACTTGCAATGCACAAAACTTTTAATCAAAATTTTTGATTCGAATATCAATGGCTATGCATTTCATCATTCAACATTTCTCTCTAAACAAAGAAAGTATTGAACAAAATACTGTTTGTTTTTCTGTATTAAACAAATATGTTTTTAAATTTTTGTTCTTTTTAATTTTTAAGTAAAGTCTTCAGCAAAGACAATGCCTCGTCACCAGTCATTCTTCCTCTAACTAACTGTATTTCTAGGCAATAAATAATCTAGATACAATTCCATTAGCAGAGCCCAAACGAAAACCCGCCAAATCTTAACAGTAATTCTTAACTCCAAATCCTGGAGATGAATGATGGTGCTGATGGAATAGCGCAAACATTCAAGCTTGGCAACGATTGAGGCTTATCTAACGGAATAGTATCACAATCTATGTTATGTTTTGTTTAAAAAGGGATATCACACATCAAATTTCATTTAAAATATCCATATCGTTGACCGGTGGGAAAACATTATCTTGGAACTCGCCAATGACATTACCGCCTGGCTTATAGTTGGCGACAACAATCACTTTTCCACAGCGCGATCTTGCCTTCCCGACGCCAAATTCTGTGCTGCTTCTCCAAACCATCTGAGTAAAGTGACCTGAAAAGAAAAAAATATTAAAAAGCAATTAATACAGCACCCATCAAGAGAATGCAGTTAGAAACAGCGAAAATTTATAAAAAATGCAATTTCGAAAAAGGATTTACGATTTGTATTGCAATTGCAAAATAAGTCCATGATACTGCTATTGATTTATACAATAATACATGAAGTAACGCATTGAGACCGAGGAAAGAGTCTGACATTGCACCACATAAATATAGAGCAATTACTTAGATTACAAATGGCTATAAGTTTCTTGTGAACAACGTTAGAGAAAAATTGGAATAAAGTACAGAAAGAAGCTTAAAGTTTTATTTGCGCACGCAATAATTTTTCGTAGAGGTTATCTTTGGACACACAGATAATGTTCAAGCGGTAATTCATTTTAATACCGTGTGAAGTACTCTCCATTTCTACTTTCAGTTCATTCACTGCTGCACGCTATGGAATTTTCCTAACGATTCGGTGACAGGTTGGAAAATTTATTGACTCGAAATAAGCTTCACTGAACATTTTGTTTAATCTGCTTGTTTTGATAAAAAAAATCTTAACTCCAGAATTATATTAATACTGTTGACTTGGCTTTTTAAAACGTAAATAATTCGAAATTTTCTTTGGACCCTGGAATTCACTATTAAAATAATGGCAAAATATCGTCTAGAATACGAATTTGTTTAATTATTTTTCATAACAGAGGTAAAAAAATTAAAAAAATTTTTTCGTTTCTGATTTGTCTTTCTTAATGAAATAGGGCTAACAGGGCCATCAATCGTATTTGTTTTACTCTACGCAATAAAGTATTCAATCAAACAAAGCTTTAAAAATCCTTTTAAAAATACTCTGAGCACTTTAGATGTGATTTTTACTCTATTGTTTCAGGTTTTGTTGTCGAAAGTTGTATTTGAAACGCTGAATACTAATTTTCTATTACAATCACTTACTTAAACAAAATAAATAAATTAAAAATATCTAAAGCGCCAAATTCAACTCAAAACTTTTTTTTTACATTTTGCTGTGTTTATTTTTTATGTATAGTTTCATGATTCAAATCTTTTAATAAATTTAATTTTTATACTTTTCTTCTTTTTTTCGAATTATTCAAATTCCATTGTAGATAAATCAACAAAAAATATAAATAATCTGTAATTTCAATTAAGCAATTTAATAGTTTCTTGGAAAGTAATTCAAACAATTTCCCAAATGATCGATCAAAATATAAGATTAAAAAAATTTCATGGAAAGAAATTATTCCAAATGACAACAGTTTTAATAATACACTGGGATTGCCAAATAAAACAATGTTTTACTTTTTATACCAAATCGGATGATATTTTACAGAGGAGTTGACAGAAATTTTTCGTTCATTTAAAACATGAATTAAGGAAGATTTGAAACTCACATTAAATGTATTCTATACTCGAGTCTCTGCAATCATTTGATAGGTTTTCATCGATACATTTCAGAATGACACATCACAATCGCCAACAGTAATTTTTATAATTTCGTTTTGAGAAATCGGAGCTACTATATGATTAGCTTCCGTGCTCACTGTGTACTATTTTAAGAACTTAGGTTCCTTTTTCTCTGTGGTAAGTATATCATACCATATAGAACACTAATAATCCAATCGCAGTACGTTTTGCTTCGAGTATTGTCAATCCCACATTTTCCTAATTAATCCGGATCAATTAGGAGCAAAAATCTAATTCTCTTTTACCAGCTTGGACATCAGAATCCAAGCTTTAAATTAAAGAAAACGACTACCGAGTTCAATGGTAAATAATGTTGTAAAAAGAAATTTTATATAGAATGCTTTTGTATAAAAATAGTGGTAGATTTTTTATAAACACGTCTTTGCTCCTTTTATTTACGTTATGTAATGCATTGAGTATATTTTGAAAATTATTGCGGATCTGAACAATTCTAAGAAAATCTATTCAGAATAAATTTACTAAATTATTTCATAAGAAAATTGTCAGACTTCCAAACCGGCGTTTTATTAAGAATAATTAATCTATTATTTCAAAACATTATTTCGTAACATAACAGTTGGCAGTTTAGGAAAGGAAATTGCAGGAATTTCGTAAAACTTTTGATAATAAGTTAATATCGTAAATGGAGAGTCAGAAAAGAAATTTCGTTCCTGTTTATTCGATTAATTATTTAAATCTTAATCTAAAATATTTGAATCATAAATGCTTCAACACTTTTCGGATTCATATATTACTTTGCATCAAATATTATCTGTCATTCAACCCACTCGAATAATTTTTGCTAACGAATATCAAGAGTTAATAAATGTTTTATAAGACATATATGAGTTAAAATGAAGAACACCTGATTAAAGCTCTTTTAAAGCTTGAATATTTACATCATGCATTTCTAGGATTTTTAACAGGACATGTTGTACACGTATAGGGAGAGTTTGGGTAGATTGATACAAGGGATTATCGATACAGTCCATAAATTTTGATGAATGGAATAGCTCAAGTGGTTCATTTACCCTCATATATATACCACTATAACCATAAGAACAGGTTTATTTTTCGGCCATGTTCAGTCAAAAGTTAATTTATAAATGAACCAAACCAGTAATCTTCTCATCTAAGTAAATTTTCTTTAACCCTCTGAGCGTTTCACACGTATTTCTACGTCGACCTTGAACTATCCCATAAGCGGATAACACGCATTTCAACGTGTGGTCAGAGATACGCCGAAAGCGGTCAGCACTGAAATATACGTCTCTTGTGAACTGTCTCTAAAGCGAGATGAACGTAATTTTCCGAATTTCTTCCCCCTTCCGTGGTTTGACATTTTGATTGATTAGCTGGGTAGGGTAGCGGTCGACACAATGAGTGCTGATAAGAATGTACTTACTGCAAATTAGAGATACCACAGGATCCAAGACCCCACACCCCTATAGCTTGGGGCATTTTAACGCTATCTGCATTGAGGTCTTCTTTCAGAAAGAAGGTCAGTTTTGGATTTTTTTTTCTAGTTGTGTGTGTCCGAATTTGGATTCTGTATAAGTCCGGTTTAATGTTTGTCAGCCTGGATTGAAATTGTATTATGTTTCAAGTGTTTTCTCGTAATACACTTATGTTATATAAGATTTTATTTCAATGCATCAATGTTTTAATCGAATTGTTAAGTAAAATAGATTTTGTTGCCCAATCTCTTTCAATACCCCATTCAAGCATAGAAAAATTTGAGAAGCCTGGGGTGATAAGAAAAGAGGGGGGTTGTTTATTTCGTTATATAACATTGAATTGAAAAAAAAATAACTAAGGTTTAGGTGTGATTTTTTAAAACTATAGCAGTTTTTTTTCTAGATGAGTTTTCTATATTACACTACTTAGAATTTCTTTTAAATTCATCAAAATGAAATAAATTCCGAAAAAAAAAACAATTATTTTTTCAAATAATTATTATTCAATTTATTTTTTGCTCACTCTGAACAAACATTGAAACAAATGTTAAAGAAAAGGGATGAAAATTTTATTTTTTATGTTTTAAAATATTGTATTTTTGTTAGAGAAAATTTTGGTTTACATGGAAACGTAAAGAATAATATCAACTAATGATCTTAACAGACTTTTAGTTATCTTATTAAGAGTCTGATAACATCTGCAGTTTAAGTTTATTTCAATAGTCAGTGAAAATGTTTATTTCTTTTTTAAAATGTAAGAACACAAAACCATTTCTAAGAAAATATTAATGCTTACTTCAATGATACTGTATTTATGCACTAGTTCCTTGAGCGTTATAGTTTTGCTAATATGCATTCTTCATTAAGTGATCAAATCTAAATGCCTGAATTACATTGCTTTTGGTAGCTCTTATGCCAATTGCGAGCTGAATTTTAATAGATGCTATGAGACAAGAATCCACTAATATGTGTTACAAACCTATAATGCATCCCGACACGTTATTAACGAGTTTGAAGACAGTACTTCTAATAATAATAGTAGTCTCAGGCATTGAATTATTTCCAAACTCCACCGTCACATGCTAGACAGTGTGTTTTATCACAATATCTTGTGTGTGTGCTGTGATTTGTAAAGTATAATTTTTTTAAATAAAATTCTAATTTATATACAGGTTTTTATTTTCATTCTGAACTTTAATGGATAATAATGAGACTCTTATTTATTTTCCAAGCTGTATGATATATTTGAATTAGATCTATAATTTTATTTTTTAAGAAAAACAGTAAAGTGTCAGTTTTATGTTAGTTAAATTTCCTTTATATTTGGTATGAAAAGGCCCAAAAATGTTTTTGAATATCACACCGATAACGTCCAAGACATTTATAAATTGTGAAAAGGCACCTGATTAATTTCGAATAGGTGTTAGATTTTTCTCCTTATTCTTTGATTTTGCGAAGTTTGCAAAAAATTGTCTGTAGAAAAAAAAATTCAATAATATTTTACTTCGTAGCTAGCGCATTTTCGTAAAATTGATAGGAAAAAAAAGTTTGATCTTTTTTACATTCTAGTAAACGAAGTATACAAAGAGAAAGAATTATAATCGTTGATCGTAAATTTTTCAACACGAGATTTTGACGAATCTCCAGTTTTTAGATCTCCCCGAGTCCGAAAAACACAATTTTGGAATTATGTTTGTGAACACAATAACTCAACAACGGTTAGAGTTAGAAAGAAGGAATCTTTTATATGGACTTAATACAAAATTAGTATATTTCAATCAATTTTTGGATAAAGTCCGTCCAAGGAGAATTTGTAGGTTAGGGTTCATATCAACACGATAATTTCAGAACTTAAACAGCTAGATAGATAAAATTTGGTACACAGTTTTAAAAATTAGGAATGTAGGTCCGTATTAAATTTTGGACGAAATCCCTCGACGCGTTAACTGTCTGTTGGTTTCTGTAATCGCATGCTTGTGAACACGATAATTCCTAAACGCAACGACTTAGATAAATGAAATTTGGTATGTGGTCTTTTAACCCTAATTGTCCAATTTTCGTTTCAATCGGGTAAAAAAAAAACTTTAATGCCCCTGAAACTCAATATGCCATTACATTTCGATAAAAAAAAAACTGTAAATAAAGAATTAAAGGGGCCGTTCAAATATTACGTAAGCATTTTTTGGTATTTTTTGACCCCCTCCCCCCCTTGTCAGCAAAAATAAGCAAATCGCAAACCCCCCTCTTATAATTACGTAAGCAAACTACACCTCCCCGTTATTTTTTTTTTACAAAATGTATAACAATAATAATCTAATTTTAAAAATTTTAGGATTTAATTCAAATAAAACCAGCGGGAGTGACCTCCCCTAAACTTTCTCGTATACTTCTCAAACATTTGTCATTTCCCTTCCCCCTGCGTGGATAAAAAAATCGAACCTACTGTAACCCAGAATTCAATGACTATCAGAAGGTTTTTCATTGTAGATTATAGTGATAGTAAAATATTTAGGTGAAAAATCATATTGAAAGAGATGCGTATGTATTAAAAGTTAGCAATATTTATTTTCTATCAAACTGTAGCCAATGCACAAGCTCCGTGTGCAGAGGAGAAAACAGGAGAAGACCTCGTTCGTTAGCTTGCGCATGCGCAGAGATTGCTTCCAGTACGCAAGTAAAACAGGGGAAAAGTGATGTAATCCTTCCGCGTGCACAGAGATTGCTACCAGTACGCATGCGTATGGAGAATCGGATTAGAAAAATTAATTATGCAATTTGAACGCCTTTTTCGTTACCGATTCAAACGAAATTTGGGCACAGACCTATAATTAATATTAGCAAACGTCATACCAATTTTTATTTATCTAAGCCAAAGGGTTTAGGAGATGTAATTTTTACAAGTACGCGATTATACAGACCGACAGACAATCAACCCTTTGACGGATTTGGCCCAAAATTTTATACGGACCTACATTCATGATGATAAAACTGTGTACCAAATTTTATTCATCTAGCTATTCAAGTTTTTCAGTTATAGTGTTCACATGACCGCGGACAGACAGACTTCCCGTGGACGGATTTTGTCCAAAATTTGACAGAAACCTAAAACTTATGTTTAAAGACCACATACTAAATTTCATCCCTGTAGCTCTAATAGTTTTCGAGTTACCGTGTTCACAGACACACAGACAGACATAATTCCAAAATTGTGTTTTTCGGACTCAGGGAGGTCTAAAACATGGAGATTCGTCAAAATCTCGAGTTCGAATTTTTTGACGATTACAATTTTCTCTTTGTATACTTCGTGTACGAGAAAGTAAAAACTCTAACTCGGCTTAAAATGAAAAAAAAAAAAAA
>BGPR01006306.1:0-45238 GCA_013235015.1 Araneus ventricosus | reverse complement strand
TTTTTTTTCTCTACCTGAAATCTGATCTGCAATAGTTTAGTGCAATTCTTTTCTTGTTTTAAACGCATTGGAAAAGGAATTTAAAATGAAAAGGGATATTACTCTAGTTGAAAACTCCATGACACACCCTGATAATCAATCAATACTTTCAAATTTATAGAATGTAAACAGCACAGAATGCTTTGTAATTGGCAGAGCACTTTTTTTTGAAGGTATCTTCCTGAAAATATGCAAACTTCCGACATACTGTCTTTATTTAAAAAGCCCTAATTTTGCATCAGCTGCATAAGCAATCATTGTAGTTGAACCTTATTACTTCTATTAGGTCACTGCTTTTAAGTGTCTTGTTTCTGATTTATTCATCAATGAATACAGATATGTAAGAAGCAGACCCTAAAAGGTAGCTTTTATTCAAAATAAATAAATAACACTTGACTCCGCTTTTTTAGTTAAAAAAACTAACTTTGTGTTATGTAATCTTAATCAAAACAGACATCGTAAGAAGAAGATTTATAAAATATTTCTTGGTAATCTTCCAATGAAACATATTTCTACTAAAAGTGGAAAACTATAGAAAGTAAAACTATGTTACCTCAAAGACTGAATTGGTTGGTTAATGATTGCGTAATTATTAAAGAACAACAACTTGGTCATGCTTTGAAGTAAACAATGGGTATTTTGGAATATCTACCTTCTCTGTCTCAATGAAACTATGAAACTAATACTGAAAAATAACATCAAGAACAAAAGTACGGTAAGTTTCCTTCGATATGTTCCTTAAATGGTGAGCGTAATGATTAATATAATTAAACTTGGAATTGAAAATGTGAGTTGTAATGTATAATAACGCGAATTTAAAGTTTTGTAGATTATTTGATGAATCTTAATGATTGTCAAGAATGGTTGGAAATTGTTTCAAGCATTAACTATACAAAGAACATTTTCTTATATTATAGCCATCTTTAATTTTAAAAAAAGATTTTATATTCTATATTTCTATATATAATTTTTCTAAGGAATGTTCTGCCGTGTAAGGGTACATTTTGATAATGGAATATGTTACTGGTTATATAATTCTACAAGAAAGTCTAGCATTCTTCTCTTTCTCAAACTTAGCTTCTGTTCTAATGTTTGAAATATGAGTATTGTAATTAAAATTTGTTTGCGAAAAATAAGTGCAAGATAATGAATGATTTTTTTAAATGTTTTTCAAACATATTCAATTAATTTGATTTAAGTCTAAACTAATTTATTGAAAAAAAGGTTTATTAATGATTAAAACGACCCATGAAACTGACATCTGGATTAAAGCACGCATCCAAAAAAGTAAAGTTCGTCCAAAATTAACTTTCATATACAAACAGGATTTTTTTTTATTAGAACCAAATGTTTTGTTTAATGTTTATTCTTTAGAAAGAAGTGTTATGCATGTTATGATTAAAAGTCATATTTTTAGATTTCATAACAAAATAATGAGGAAAATTAGAAAGAGGAGTAGATTCCTACTATATTTAGATGATTTATAAGATAAAGTTTTATAATATTAAAATGATTCATTTTAATAGAAAATTGTAGTTAGTAAAGCATTCTACTTATAAATAAATTTAATATTTCTTTCTTCACAGTATTGCAGTATTTTAAAGCGAATTGAAGCTTTCATTATTTATATCGAATTTATGCATATAAATTATTTACATGCGTAAAGGTTATAGTGCATAAAAAGCTTTATATTCTTACAAAATTTAACTAGACCTTGAATATCTGATAAACTTGCAATGCACAAAACTTTTAATCAAAATTTTGATCTGAATATCACTTATGCATTTCATCATTCAACATTTCTCTAAACAAAGAAAGATTGAACAAAATACTGTTTGTTTTTCTGTATTAAACAAATATGTTTTTAAATTTTGTTCTTTAATTTTAAGTAGTTCAGAAAGACAATGCCTCGTCACCAGTCATTCTTCCTCTCAACCAACTGTGTTTCTGGCAATAAATAATCTAGATAATTCCATTAGCAGAGCCCAAACGAAAACCCGCCAAATCTTAACAGTAATTTTAACCCAAATCCTGCAGATGAATGATGGTGCTGATAGAATAGCGCAAACATTCAAGCTTGACGATTGAGGCTTTATCTAACGGAATAGTATCACAATCTATGTTATGTTTTGTTTAAAAAGGATATCACACATCAAATTTCATTTAAAATATCCATATCGTTGACCGGTGGGAAAACATTATCTTGGAACTCAAGCCAATGACATTACTGCCTGGCTTATAGTTTAGTGCGACAACAATGACTTTCCACAGCGCGATCTTGCCTTCCTGACGCCAAATTCTGTGCTGCTTCTCCAAACCATCTGAGTAAAGTGACCTGAAAAGAAAATATTTAAAAGCTAATTAATAAGCACCCATAAGGAACGCAGTTATAAAACAACGAAAATTTATAAAAAATGCAATTTCGAAAATAGGTTTAAGATTTGTATTCAATTGCGAAATAAGTTCATGATACTGTTATTGATTTATACAGTAATACAT
This sequence comes from Araneus ventricosus, assembly GCA_013235015.1. Taxonomy (NCBI): domain Eukaryota; kingdom Metazoa; phylum Arthropoda; class Arachnida; order Araneae; family Araneidae; genus Araneus; species Araneus ventricosus. Next base: position 42,700 of record BGPR01006306.1, on the reverse strand, counting down.
GAAGTAACACGTTAAGACCGAGGAAAGAGTCCGACTTTGCACCACATAAATATAGAGCAATTACTGGATTACAAATGGCTATAAGTCTTGTGAACAACGTTAGAGAAAAAATTGGAATAGTACAGAAAGAAGCTTAAAGTTTTATTTGCGCACGCAATAATTTTTCGTAGAGGTTATCTTTGGACACACAGATAATGTTCAAGCGGTAATTCATTTTAATACCGTGTGAAGTACTCTCCATTTCTACTTTCAGTTCATTCACTGCTGCACGCTATGGAATTTTCCTAACGATTCGGTGACAGGTTGGAAAATTTATTGACTCGAAATAAGCTTCACTGAACATTTTGTTTAATCTGCTTGTTTTGATAAAAAAAATCTTAACTCCAGAATTATATTAATACTGTTGACTTGGCTTTTTAAAACGTAAATAATTCGAAATTTTCTTTGGACTCTGGAATTCAGTATTAAAATAATGGCAAAATATCGTCTAGAATACGAATTTGTTTAATTATTTTTCATAACAGAGGTAAAAAAATTAAAAAAATTTTTTCGTTTCTGATTTGTCTTTCTTAATGAAATAGGGCTAACAGGGCCATCAATCGTATTTGTTTTACTCTACGCAATAAAGTATTCAATCAAACAAAGCTTTAAAAATCCTTTTAAAAATACTCTGAGCACTTTAGATGTGATTTTTACTCTATTGTTTCAGGTTTTGTTGTCGAAAGTTGTATTTGAAACGCTGAATACTAATTTTCTATTACAATCACTTACTTAAACAAAATAAATAAATTAAAAATATCTAAAGCGCCAAATTCAACTCAAAACTTTTTTTTTACATTTTGCTGTGTTTATTTTTTATGTATAGTTTCATGATTCAAATCTTTTAATAAATTTAATTTTTATACTTTTCTTCTTTTTTTCGAATTATTCAAATTCCATTGTAGATAAATCAACAAAAAATATAAATAATCTATAATTTCAATTAAGCAATTTAATAGTTTCTTGGAAAGTAATTCAAACAATTTCCCAAATGATCGATCAAAATATAAGATTAAAAAAATTTCATGGAAAGATAAATTATTCCAAATGACAAATGTTTTAATAATACACTGGGATTGCCAAATAAAACAATGTTTTACTTTTTATACCAAATCGGATGATATTTTACAGAGGAGTTGACAAGAAATTTTTCGTTCATTTAAAACATGAATTAAGGAAGATTTGAAACTCACATTAAATGTATTTTATACTCGAGTCTCTGGAATCATTTGATAGGTTTTCATCGATACATTTCAGAATGACACATCATAATCGCCAACAGTAATTTTTATAATTTCGTTTTGAGAAATCGGAGCTACTATATGATTAGCTTCCGTGCTCACTGTGTACTACGGTTAATCGAACACGTGACAAGAACTTAGGTTCCTTTTGCTCTGTGGTAAGTATATCATACCATATAGGACACTAATAATGCAATCGCAGTACATTTTGCTTCGAGTATTGTCAATCCCCCATTTTCCTAATTAATCCGGATCAATTAGTAGAAAAACTCTAATTTTCCTTTTCCAGCCTGGACATAAGAATCCAAACTTTAAATTAAAGAAAACAGATCCAAACTTTAATTGACAAATAGAATTGTAAAAAGAAATTTTATATAGAATGCTTTTGTATAAAAATAGTGGTAGATTTTTTTATAAACACGTCTTTGTACATTTAAATGTATCGTTTTATTTACGTTATGTAATGCATTGAGTATATTTTGAAAATTATTGCGGATCTGAACAATTCTAAGAAAGTCTATTCAGAATAAATTTACTAAATTATTTCATAAGAAAATTGTCAGACTTCCAAACCGGCGTTTTATTCAGAATGATTAATCTATTATTTCAAAACATTATTTCGTAACATAACAGTTGGCAGTTTAGGAAAGGAAATTGCAGGAATTTCGTAAAACTTTTGATAATAAGTTAATATCGTAAATGGAGAGTCAGAAAAGAAATTTCGTTCCTGTTTATTCGATTAATTATTTAAATCTTAATCTAAAATATTTGAATCATAAATGCTTCAACACTTTTCGGATTCATATATTACTTTGCATGAAATATTATCTGTCATTCAACCCACTCGAATAATTTTTGCTAACGAATATCAAGAGTTAATAAATGTTTTATAAGACATATATGAGTTAAAATGGAGAACACCTGATTAAAGCTCTTTTAAAGCTTGAATATTTACATCATCCATTTCTAGGATTTTTAACTGGACATGTTGTACACTTATAGGGAGAGTTTGGGTAGATTGATACAAGGGATTATCGATACAGTCCATAAATTTTGATGATTGGAATAGCTCAAGTGGTTCATTTATCCTCATATATATACCACTATAACCATAAGAACAGGTTTATTTTTCGGCCATGTTCAGTCAAAAGTTAATTTATAAATGAACCAAACCAGTAATCTTCTCATCTAAGTAAATTTTCTTTAACTAGGTACGTTTTTCTGTCAGGAAATCTACTCAAAAAGTAGGAAAAACATTTATTTTTCTAAATTATATTAAGATTTGAGGTGTTTTAGCGTTGATTTTGCGTAACTACTTGTTTAAAGCAAAAAGTGTCTTGGGGCAGATTGATTCTCATCTTTTTTGTGTATCAGTGCACCTTAACAGCATTTTCTTTGCAAAATCATCTTCAGAAATGGAAAAAAACCTTAAAAATGAACTATAAAACAAACACGCAATTACGTATTTGTTGAAACAATCAAAATAGTTTGAATTTCATGAAAAAAATGAAAAGTATTATTGTAAATTAAGTTTAAAATGTGTTTTACGAATTTATTTAAATTGGAGAAAATAATTGTACGGAAACTTAAATAATATCAGCCAAAAGATAATTTTTTGCATTTTCAGATAATGTGAAAATTATATTTGTACTGTATCGTTTTCGTAGGTCATCAACGAAGTATGCGAAAATTTCCCTTAATTTTTAAGTAATTAGAATTTCCATAAACGGCTTCGAGGCACACATTCCCTCCCTGTAAAGTATTCACACACACATACACACACACACTTTTATTATTTGTATATTTGTAGAGATAAATTGTTTTCTGAGGCAATATTCTTTCATTTTCTAGTCTCATCAAAAATGTTGGATTTTGATTAAAATAAAAGTTTGTTACTTTTTTAAACTTTTAATCCTTGATTTGAAATACTAAGATAAAACAAATTTTTCTTTGATCTCACACCTATTAATCACCATTATTTTTGATATTTCCGTGTGTATCAATGTACCACTAGTGTGGGGCAGATTGATCCAAATCAATTTTTGGGGGAAAATATAATAAGTAATTTAATATGTCATTTATGATCAAAACTCGACTGAAATCCCATATTATATTAATAAATGTATAATGGTAGTGTATTATTTCTAATCATTACCATTGGTAAAAATCATTTTTTAGCTTTCCCAAATAAATTATACCAATGTCCCCGCATTGCCCCTATGTTTTGAAATAAAAAGAAGCATACCTAGAAATGGGAATTTCAAACAGTAGAGAGGCCTTTCATCGATTGCTAATAAATTGGATTTGGAGAATCATGTTTCGCCAATCGAATACAGAATTCGTTTACAGTCATTTTGTAAATAGGTGATGAAAAGCTGCCGAAACAACGATTATTTTTACGTTTTTTGGCCATCTCAATCAAAATATTAACATGCATTTTTTAATCTCAATGTGAGCATTTTTTACGGACGTTCCAATGAATACTGTTAATACCCAGTTCTTGGGTTCAGAGTTTTTGTTGTAAATCTGTGCGTAAAAAATGTAAATGTGTAATTGTAGGTTTTTTCGTTTTTTATCCTTTCACTAATTTGTAAGCAGTATTAAAACTGAAAAATCTCGCATTTGCGAGCCGCGAAGTGGCGAGGTGTCTGGGCCAGTGCGGAGCACGGCAGGTACTGCAAGAAGCAAATAAAATAAGAAAGTTTCTTCAATTTTTGTTGTCCTAGATACAAAGCTTAATTTCTATAATATCTTGAAAATTATTTTTTATAAGGAAAAATTAAGCTGACGTATTAATATGAATACATTAAATAGAAATTGTAAATTGATTTAGGAAACGTATTATTTGTTAATTGTTATATTTTATATTTAATTCTTAAGGATTTTCTTTTTAAATTTGAGGTGAAAGAGTTAGATTTAAGAAATAATGACATAATTTACTTTAACGTTACCTGCTTTTACATGAAGCAAGCTCGGATCTTGAAAGAAATTGTAAGTTTTTATTTCTTCATACCAGTATTTTGCAACTTGTTGTGCTAGAAGAGAAAATTTTCGTCAGTATATAGATTTAAAACAAGTAATTATTTATCATAACACTGACAAAATATTATTTGTCCAGTGAAAGAAATATAATAAAAGGAATAAAATTAGTGAAAACAGAGCACTAGACGAACGCCATTGTCATAGGTTATGATACATGAAATAGAATCAATAAACACTATGTTAAACACTCATGGCGAATATAACTGTGCATGTCATCTAACATTTAACAGCACATTGTCTTGTGCTTTTCCTTCATGCACAATGCATTTGTTAGTATCACGTAGATATTATGTTCTATTCATTACGAACACTAAAGAGTACGACTCAATGTGTCTTTTTTTATTTTTTATTTACTGGGCAAACACAGATCACATGACACAAATGGGATGGACACAGTGTTAGATTGCAAAAATGCAACTACATCATTTTTCGGCTTTGCCCGTATTTTAAATAATTTATATTTTTCGCCATTAAAGTTTCTTACTTGTCTTGTGGCAACTTCTAAATTCTCAACGGTTTCTTTTGTGGTTTTATTAAATATCTCAATTTATATATTTTTTTCTTTTCTTTTTGTGGTAATCAGCTTAATTATTAATAGCTTTAACTTTTTATGTAATTTGTTTTGATGTTTATAAAATTATTAAACACTTATTTTGCACCAAACTATATGCTCGCCATTTTAACGGCGGACGCTTTTGGGAGCAAACGGGTCCACGCGTCACCTGGCTATGAGATTTTTCTTTGTGTGTGAAGCAATATTGGCTTGGCTGACAAGGAGCGAGAAGATTGGGTGTCTGCGGGGTCCGGTGACCTGTAGGCTTCATATTCGGTTCTCGTCCCTGCAAATGCACCGACGATGAGAAGTTACTGTGGTCTTCAGGGAATGTTATCGGCGATTTTGAACAAGTTTTAGTAGAAGGAAGTTTTTTTTTGTCAGCGACGCAAATTAAAACAGCAAATAGTAAGTGTGAAATATTTATCGAACTGACTCCAAAATGTATGTAGATCGATTACGCACTTCTAAGTGAACTGCAATGATAACTGCACAAATGTCAGTGAAGTCATACGAATAATTAATTTACGAAAGCTGCAACCAACGATTGATCTATTACGCACTTCAAAGTCAACTGTAATTATAACTGTAATAATATCAGCGAAATCATATAAAGAATTATCCGTAACCAACGAATGATAAGTTGAGATTGACAACAAAATGTCGTTGATGAAATTCTACAAATGATATTTCTGAACTCGCATGGAATCCAGCTCTACATGTTTAATGGCTACTAGCTAGCAAAATGCTTTTAATACCGTTTTAGGGTGTCTCGAGATATCTTTTTCTTTTTTGTTTCTATATAGTGAAATGTGTTTTTATATATCTTTAACTCTAATGTGCCAGAGTAAATCTTTAATAAGAAGATTAAATTTTTGAAAACGCTTTATGTTAAACTAGAAGTCTTAAGCATGCTGCAAAATATTTTCATATGTATATATTATGGTTCACTTCGTTATATCTCTGTAATGTCATACGCATCGGAAAATCAATTCTTTTGTACATGTTAACCTGATGTATTAATGAGGATAATCAGGAAATATATCTGTTAAAGTTGGCAATGACTTAATTTTAAAAATTGTTAATAAAAATATTTTAGTCAAGAAAATTTAATCTTTTGTATTTTTCTTTTATTACTGTCACAATGCAATAGTAAATTTCATTTCAGCAATTCTTCCACTATTGGCCATAAACTTCTAGGCAGTCTAGAAAAGTTTGGCAATTTCTAGGTGATAGTATAAACTGTACCATTTATTGGTATTCACCAATTCTTTTTGCACCAAGTTAATATATCTTCAATCTTTCATATGGTGCCGTAATATTGACTGTAGATCAAAATAATAAATTGCCAGCATATAATATCATTCTAACGCACATATGATACATAAACAGCATAGACACTACACATAATTATAAATAATTAAGCTCATCTCTGAGGGAAACATGATTAGGCAAATAATCACATTATGGCATTACACTATCCATCACCTTACATCAAACACCCTCAGTGTCCTCTCACTCCACTGCGCAGTCTCTCCGCCAGATGGATGGTTTTGTCACCAGATGGCCCAGTTGTTACAATATTAATGAACTGCGATTTATTCTCACTTGAAATCAGTAGCGCTGGTCGAACAATTATGAGGCAAGTAGACCTCGCAACGAGCTACTTACTACTTTGTGACTACCACGAAAAATGTAAGGTGGGTTCATTAGTTGACTCCAGTGAGGGCCCCGACCGGATGTGAGGTGAGAGACCTCTCTTCATCAATAACCTTTCTTGGCCAGATGGCTTTCGTTTTGAAGTTAGAAAAGTCAGTTCTCACTTAACACTCCAACTGCAATGCATCCTGATTTTTCCAGAGCACATTGGGATTCCTTTTTAGATTTGGCAGCGGTAACCTAGTGGTATTCGAAACGGGACGTTAGATTATATTTATCTAACTAACTAACTTAGGAAAGATCTCAAGTGGTCAGGTTTCATGGAGAGAGGTAGTGAGTACTCCAAAGAGAGAAACACATAATTATAGTTTAATGAGAGATACATCTTATGAGTGTGATGAGTGAACGAGGAGTAGTACATATAATTTCGGTGTGATATATTGCGTCTCTCTGCCAACCAGAATATAAAATGTGTTGAGATTCACAGATACGAGTCCATCATCATTTGAGATAAGTGCTCATCTTTCAGTTGATAATTTCAATTTTGTGTAGAATCATTTTCTCCTGATAAACTTGTGATTGTATACCTAAAACAGAAACTCTAAAAATGATGAAATCTAGTCCGAAAGATATCTTGTATTTCAAGAAAACAGAAAATTTAGAAGAAATAATTAAAAAGACAAGAAAGCCTATTCTACCTAATGTCGTTTTCCATAGAAACATTATATAAAGACGGAAATCTAAATGAGAAAATAGATAAATGTTCTTAAATCAAAGCAATGGAAATAAAGTTCTATTACTCTTGTTTTTATAACAATATTAATGAGTTATAAGTGAAATATTACTATTTAGATAAGAATAAATGTTATAATTGCTCCTTTCAGGTATTAAATGATTTCATTTATTTATTCACTTCTTTTATCTACAGGGAACATACATCATATACAATGTTCCAATTTAACTTCGGAATCAAATACACATTTTGCTGGAGGAAAAAAAACTCGAAGACACAACGCATCGTAAAACAATGTGCAATTAAATAATAAAGGACTTACGCAGTTTCGTTTAAAATTCAACTAAAATGCCACTTGAACTGGGCTCATTGATATTATTAACAAATAATTAAATGATCAGTTTTTAAATTTTCTTAAAATGGATGAACAATAATTCAGGCATGATAGCGTATGGAAAGCCTGAACATAGCAAGTGTTTAAAAAAATAACAATTAAAGATAAAACCTTAAAATTCACTATTTTAAGGTACTTGTTTTTCATTCTGTTAGAAGGGAAGAAAATTTATTCTAAGAAAAAATAATATTATATGGTTATTGAAATGGAACACTTTAATCTATTTACAGCAAAGGACTACCTGTTATGTCGAAGTCTGGAATGTATGACCATTTCGAAAATATATTTTCACCAATATCTCGGAGATTCCGGTGGCTAAAAGTGTTTGTGTGAGCAAGGTGGTTGGCCCAGAACTGAGCTTGAGTACAGAGCTGGAAAAGAAGGGAAACAAAAGCATTAAACAAAGAAGAAATCATAACCATGCAAATATTTTGACTATGTGATAATTAAATAAAAGAAATTGTGCATATCGCATTTTTTATGAGTCTGTTTTGTTCTTATTATAACATATAGATGGCAGTGCATGTCTCTATTTCCTTTACTGACACAATGAGTGCGTGAGAGAATGCAAGCTCATTTCGCCCTTTCTTTGCTATGTGTACATTTAGGTGTAACTGTTGGATGCATTCCTATGTGAAGTCCATTGCTCATATTTTTCTATCCGTCTGCCACAATCAAATAAATAATATCGAAAACAGTACAGATTATTTAAAATTAAAACATATACATGTAATATTATAATTCAGAAAAACAAAATTAAATCAAAGTAAAATAGGGATACTTGACCCTACATGATTTTCTCAGATTTTGAGATAAATGGTAATTTGTGTCAGCCATCTCTATTTGACCTTTGGTCATATGGTCTATTGGAGATAATTTCCATTCCAATCTGAAAAAGTCGTTGTAATGGCGTGTAAGTTTGGGAGATTAGAGTTAAATTTTCCCTTTTTCATTTTTGTGTGGATTGGAAGTCTAATAATGAAGATGTGACGAATTGAAATATTTCTAAGTTTTAAGCATACTTCAAGCTATAAATTGATATACGAAACTGTGCAATATCCTAATTCTAAGTGGTCTAATCTTTAGATTATTTAGAAAACGTCACAAGTTAGGAATACTTGACCGCAGACAGCTAGGGATACTTGACCCTACTAAAAGCAACTTCAGCTTCGTTGACGTAGCCAACCAAAGTACACAGTGTGGTAGAGAACAAATTTCTGGGATGGTGGAGTTCGTTGCCAATATGACAACTCATATAATCATTCTATGCTCAAAGCCAATGGGAATCAGTCTACCGCCTTGTTTACCGGCATAATGACTAGTGTTCTTGGTAGTTGAAATTTTATATGAGAATAATTAGTTTATAAATAATTATTTAAAGAATAAAATTTCTTTTTAATGTGATAATTTCAAATAATACAAAGAAGTATTTTAGTAAAAATTTTAAAAAGAATTGAGTTTAATCCATTTTTTCTTCCCTTGTAAATAAATGACTTTTATTCATTTACTACTGTAATAAAAATAATTTGCTGGAATTGTTTGTCTTCATTTGGTCTTATATATAACGTTTCGCCATGTCGATTCAGTTTATCTTTTTTTTTTTGGCTTAAATTGTTTTGTAGAAAATATTTTCTTCTTCTTCTTTTGTTTTCATTAAAATATTAGGAGAACCGAATAAGTGTATTAAGCTTTTCGAATTTCTTATTTGGTACAAACTCTTTCAGATTCTTTCTTTTCATTTTGGTGTTATTATGTTCTATTCTAATTTTCCAAATCCAGCTTCAATGCGCTAGAGTCGTTTCTAGGTTTGCATCTCCATTGCTTTAATTTTTATCATTTAATTAATTAAGTATTTTGATTGTTAATTTATTTTTGAACTAATTTAATTTAATAACTAGACTTAATTTAAAAACAAGACTAATTTAATTTGAAACTGGAATTTTATCCTAAAAAATTGTGTTTTATAGTTTCCATATCATTTAATTTTTAATATTAGTTCAATTTTTTTTCAATAATTAAGGCGCTTTCAATTCTGAAATTTTAACCTAATATCTGAATTTCGCGTACATGCAAGCTATTAAAGGCGTTTAGGTATTCTTTACATGCAGGGTCAAGTATCCCTAATATTAGGAATATTTGACTCTAGGTGATTTCATGACATATATATATATATATATATATTCCATTTTTATTTGTCTTGTGCTTTTAGAAGGGATGACGGCAATTTTTAACGGATTTCGTTTGTCGTTAGCAGAAAAAAGCACAAATTAATATCATGAGCGAGCTTCTCTTCCTGACGAGCGGCTCGCTATGATATTTTTCAATTTTATTTTGGTTTTTGTCCATTTTTGCCATTTTGTCTTATATATATAAATAGATGATGAGATATTATAATGAAAGAAACACTTTTCAGTTCAATGTAAACAAGCTACCTTTTTGGAATAGCAACATGAGGCGTCAAATTTATAGAAATATTTTCTTAAATTATATTCATAGAAGCACTATTTTAGTCAAAGACAGATTAAAACAGTAGTCATATATTAATACATATCTTGAAAATGCTACGGGATATGGGTATACTATAAATTTCATGTATGCTTATGCTAATAAGAAATATTTAACACCATTTAATCAATAGTCATTTAGATATATTTTTGATGTGATCATATATGATGGAATTAACAAAGATATCACTAATTCACTTCATAGGTAGATAGCGTCACTAGATTAAGAATAAGATTGTATCATACATTCATTTTCTATTTTTCTGTATATTTCCAAAATAATATATATTATTATAAAAGAATTTAAATTTATAGCTAATTTTTTAAGTGGTTTATTATAGTATTAAAAACCTAATTTAGAAATAATATTTTCACTTCAAATGCGGAACTGTCTTTAGGATAATGCTCAAGTTATAACAATAATTAAGACTGCTGAATAGTTATGCTTTAAATTATATACTTTCTCGTTTCTAATCTTGAAAGAGTTTGGAGATTTATTCCCCTATTTATTCGTTTTTCCAACAATTGGTTTTCGCAGAGGGTTGGTGCCTCAAATCTAGATTAATACGACAAATATCGGTTCCCAAAACTGATTGGCATTTGATTGTTGGAATTCCAATTCTGGGTTGTCTTTTTCATAGTACTAATATTCTATAATCAAATTATCTTTTGTATTTCATTTGTATGATTATTGATAAGGTAATTTGATTTCAAATTTAATTTGTAGATTATAATATATATATATGTATATAACACATGTTTTGATTATTTGAAATATTTAACTCTATATATATAGTTAAATATTTTACAAGCAATTAACACTCAAATAACATTTTCAGTATATACACCTATTAAACCAATAATTAAAATTAAATATAAAATAATGTTACCTAATTAATAATCATACAATGAAATACAGAAAGATAATTAGATTATAAATTATTACTATGAAAAAGACAACCCAGAATTGGAATTCCAACAATCAAATGCATATATATATATTAAGGTGTCCCAAAAAAATGAAAGACGTTTTTTTTCTCCACATACCCTCTTATTTTTTTCCTTTTATATCAAAACAATTGTAAATAAAGTTTCATGTAATTTGTACTACGGCAACCCGTGCCGACTTGCATCTAAACATGTCAGTCAATACTTCTGTACTGAAACGAGCGAGCGCTGACGTGTCAGCCTGACAAGTGTCTGTTGCGGAGCACACAGCAGCTGCAAATTGTAAAGACAAAACAAAACAGAAAAAAAAGCTTTTGGAAAACTTCGACAGTGGCAATGCGCAACCCATGAAACGTGTCAGTACTAGTCTACTTAGAACAGCGCACATCCACGTAGCAATGTTCTTATAATTCCAAGTTGTTTTATTACTAAATGTTCGTATAATTTTTAACCAGTGAAGAGAACATGACAGTTGAATTGCGTAGTTCTAAAAAAGTGATATTTTTAATAAGGGAAATGAAACATCAAATAACAGGTTCAAAACACCTCTCTAATGGACATTTTTTTAAATATAATATTCGAAAAGTGAATTTAACTGTTAGTGAAAGAGAAAATCTAGCTATGCAGTATCTTTTGGGAAAAGGCACGCATGCCTGCCAAATTGTGTGAGGAAACTTGTTAACGTGTATCAAGTTTGGAGAGACTATCAAGAGATGATCGAACTTTCTATCGCATTTTTAGGAGGAGATGCAGAAAAAAAATTTAAAATCAGACCTCCGGTTGCCATGCACCAAGCTAGATGGATGCCCCGTGCGATTTACTCCCTAAAACTATCGTTAATTAGTTCTCAGCTGAAATTAAACACCAAGGATAAGGAAGCACCGTTAGACGTCTGCTTGTTTATCGTGACAATCTACGTTAAACCATGGCTTCAATGCATTTTGGCAGTTAAAGCACCCTACAAAGATTTGTGCTTTTTGAAATCTTTGAAAGCTTACGAAAAAGTGAATGAATCTCGAAAGTTGCTTTACAGAAATTTAGCCAGCAGTTATGGTATTTTACTGACGAAATAGCAGTATTGGCACTTTTTGATGATGATGTGGACGAAGAAACAAAATTAAAAATGGTGGCAAATTTACATAGAGAAACCATTTTCTCGACCCATGAGAAAAGATACATTCCATCGAAGGAAGAACTTTGTGGTCCATTGTATGGTAAATTTGATACATTGATTTTGTAGTTTTTTATTTAGTTCTTTATTTATATCACGAAATTGTGACCTGTTATTTTATTTTTTTACAGAGAAAAGCGACGATGATTTCATATCAGTCAAAAGCCAGTCATTGTTTTCTACACTCAAAATTGGTGACAGTTTTCTCAACGAGAGTCCCTCTTCATAGGCGAATAACTCTTCGTTTCTAGACGCGAAAAAGACAGTCTCAATGCTTAGAGCAGTGAACGATACAGCTGAAAGAGCGGTAAAAATTATGCAGAACTTTCATGGTTTAATAACGGTTGAGGAGGAACGAAAACAATTTTTGTTACGTTGCGTACAAGAACATATGAAGATCTATCCTGACAGTAAAAGCAAACATTGAAACGGAAATATGTACAGTAATGTTTCTTTTACTGTAATATAGTAATCAATATCTGATTTGAAAAAATTGGTGTCTTATGTACGAAAGAAACATACATTTTGCAATCTTTCCATAGTATTCCCCGTACAAGATTTCACGTTCAAGTTTGACCTCAAGTCGGCACGGGTTACTGTTATCTTATTGCAATAATACTTTCTATTTATGTTACTGAGGTGAAATAGAATAAAAATAGAGGGTATGCGCACATTTTGAAGAGCAGCTGACACGATGGCAGCGCCTGCTCGGTCGGAAATACCAAATCGGTCCAATGTTCTAACTGCAGCTAAAACTTTTTTCACTACAGGTAGTCCTGTGTGCACCCAACCGGCACAGTTGCTGTCATGGCATCAGGCACGGGGACACGGGGCGGCGTTCTGTCACTACAAGTGTGACTGTGGGGAAGATTCCATGAAGTACCACTTCCGACTTATGGATGCGTGGGAGGATAAAGCAGGAGACAGAAAAAAGAAAGGATTGCCTACTGCTCTAGTTGTTTAGCCGGACTGATTTGACGGTGTGGGAAGGGGGAGCTGAGTCATGAAATGTTGCAATGTACATTATACTACTCATTAATCATCACTTTTGGTTATTTATATTGCAAAAAAAGATAATTATTTCGAATATAAAATCGTATAATCAATAATCAAAATTAAGTATTTTTCCATTTTTTTTTGAAAACTCAACCCCCTTCCGGTAGTATTAAATTTAGAATTTAAATTTTTTATTATTTTTCTCTTAATCTCCATACCATAGAACATCTTTCCCGCATAAGTAAGTTTTGATTAATAATAATATTATTTTAAATCGTATAATCAAAATTCAGTATTTTTCCATTTTTTTCAAAAATTCAACACCCTTGCGGCAGTATTAAATTTTGAATTAAAATTTTTTTTATTGTTTTTCTCTTAATCTCCATACCATAGAACAACTTTTCCGCATAGGTAGTTTTTAATTAATAATAATTTTTTTTAAAAAATCGTATAATCAAAATTAGGTATTTTTCCATTTTTTTCAAAAATTCAACCCCCTTGCGGCGGTTCTTAACCTAAAAGTTAATGTTTTATTTTATTTTTCCATTTATCTATATACCATTGAACCACTTTTCTGTATAGGTAGGATTTGAAATTCTGAAAAAAAATTTTTCGATCCACCCTAATGCGTATTCGATTTTGCAAAAAATATCCCTTGTATCTTGATACACCCTAATATATATACTAAAACTAGTGGCAAGCACCCCTAGCTTTCTCTGCCAATCATATTATCTCTGTAAAGATACCTAACGTATAAAAAATTATTTACTATCTTGCAAATAATACATGTTGGAGTTTTACATCAGGCGGCTTGAAAAAATCTGGATCCAGTTCATATATGAGAATCGAAAAATTTAGGGAACCTTCTGTATAAGTGCATTCAAAACTTTTTAGTTTCGTGTTTTGATTCAGTAAGTGAAAACCTGCGATGGATTATTAAACCCTGAGAAGGCCCGTTAATTAATATAACAAATTAGTTAACAGGAAGAGAATATTGTGTCACGTATGGGTTTAGTTACTGTACAAAAACTTTAAAATGTTCATTCATTTGAGGAAAAGTGATACCTGGTTGTTGAGCTGGAGTGGCGAGACATCATGTTTCTCCCGGAATACATTATGCCAATGCAAACAATCCACCACAAATTCTGAAGTCGCAAAATCGGGCAGTTCGTAGCCATTGCCTCGGATGTAAATGTGGCGTCCAAGAATAACCTAGGTATAAGGAAAACAGTGAACAAAATACATTGAAATCCATTTAACCTTCCAGAGGGCGCGCGTTTGTGAGAGATGCACTAGAGAAGAATTTCGTTTTACATCTTTTTACCAGAGGGTGCTACGAAAGACTGACCATGGTTATTCTTCCAGTTCCTTTCGACAAACTGTTAGTCATCGTTTGGAAACCGAGGCGTTAATAGGACTCTGCGAATCTGCTATTTGTATTTCAGAGATACGCTCGACCTTTGCAATGAAATGACTATGAAATTGACTTCTTGCCTTTTATATCTAAATGTCAATCGTTTTTTCTACTTTCATATTGTTTTCACAATTTCATAATACAAATGTAAATATTTCGATTGAAATATTGGCAATTTAATTTACTTTATTTTCACGTCATTCAGCTAATTCTTTGGTCATTTTATAATGTTTTTGTGGTTTATGTTTACATTGCTTCTGATCCTTCTTAAATAAAAATTATTTAAAATAATTATACTTATTAACCCTTACCCATTCACAACCTAATTTTAGCAATTACCTTCATAAAATTGATATTTTACAATTTTTTTTTTACGCGCGACATTTCATGTTGGTATAGAGGTCGTGCCTGATGGAAGGTTAAAAAATTGCTAGGCTTTTTCTTTTTTAAAAATAATATTAAATATCTTGCAATCTGTGGTATAAATAAATGTCGAAACAAGACTACGATTACAAATATTTGTTGTTATAGTAATAGCTTAATGATTTCAGGTAGCACGACATGTTGTACGATATTATTCGTTATCATATAATATTATGCGGTGTTCTACAATATTATACACCAGATTTCGAATATTGTAAGACACCATACTATATTGCCCAATATCTGCGTGCTAATAATATTAATCCGGTTATGGAAAATAATCATTTTTTGGTTAAATGGATTGTCAACTGTGCTACGATAAACTGCAAAAGATTTTGAAATTTAAATTTTTTATAAAAGTGTATTTAAATTGTTACTAGTTCCAACTCTTTAACTTCCAAGAGGAGTATTGAATTTTCTGAGTTATTTTATTTTAATCATTGCATCAATATTTATCTGCAGTTCTAAGGGCAAAATGGAGCACAAGTGTACAACTTTATCTAAATATATACATATTCTGCTGCGTAAAAATAGTTTATTTATATAATTTATCCGTAATGAAAGAAATAAAAGCAAAATTAAATAATATGTAAGAAACAGGAAATGTGGTCTTCGGCAATCAGATAAAATCCATCCAAGTACTAACTTTCTTAAAACAGAAACTGGATTGTTGGAAGCGGAACCTTCCAGAACTAAATAATTACTGTAATATCTAAAATTGTTTAAGCTGTACTGTAATACCTAAAATTTTTTAATTGCTAAGGGTCTTCCTGCTGTAACCTACAGGAGTTATTTTTCCTTCATACTTAAAACCGTTTACAGGCCAATGATTCCAATTGGGAACATCGAATTGAAAATTTATTTAAAAATAAAATATAATTCATATTGTTTTGAAAAAATTGCTAATTATAATTGAAAGTAAGGTTGATGTTTTGATATTATGTTTCAGATATAAAATGGGCAATGTACAGAAATTCTTAAAAATGGGCTTTTTTAAAATTTTAATTTGTGCGTAGCATAAAAATTTCTAAACAATTAAAAAACTATCCAAAACTTCTAAAAATTGGTACACATAAGTTAAAAATGTCCATGCTACTAAGAACATAAAAAATATAATTATATAAATAAGAAACGCATTTGATATCATTCGTTAAATTTCCGTGTTCCCAACTGGCAACATTGGCCAGTCGTGACTAATCTGTGAAAGCAGGAGTTTCTCTGTTGTGAGTTTCCTTAAATGGAAAGGAAAATTCTCTTATAATTCAGAATGGGAAATCCCCTTCAGCAGTTAAAAGGTTAATATTTTAATTTTGGTGGAAAAAAATTCATTTTATGTGTAATCTGGTGGTGGTGGTGGGGAAAATTATAAATATGTCGGATAATCATTTACATATGTATAGCCAGAATCACAATTCTGAAGTGACTGTTTCTTCTAATTAATATTTTCTTCTTCCAAACAGGATAATCAAAAGCCTTTCTTATGCACAAGATACGCATAATACAAAGAAATTTGATTCATAAATTTGATTTGGGGATGGCTGGGATTGATCAGTTGCATAAATTGTGAGAAACTACCGTCACATCTTCGCAAAAAGAAATGTCGGTATATTTTATTTGCAAAATGTGCTAAATATAGTTGTTATTTCTGGATGGCTATTGCATGCAGCAACTCACATGAAACGCAAACAACTCACTTATCTGGAGCTTCGTTGAGAGGGTATAATTACCTTTTACGATAAAGGGATGGATTTCAAACTTGACCGAAAGTTACCGGTTGTGCATCACAGCAGAAGAGTGATGGCCATTGTCTTGTTGTAGTACTTCACGAAAATATGCATAATGTGAAGAAAAGACACGATTACAGTGCAATGAGTGCAAAGAAAGGGATTATATTCTAACTACTTCTCAGAGTGCCATAGGATATATTAGTTATAAAACTTAATTTTCTGCACTTTTTTGTGCAAAATATATTTTTCATTAATTTAAATTCATAAATTTTCAATTAAAATCACCTCTGTGCTTAGTTATAAAAATAATCTTTACAATACTTTACCTTAATATTTAGTCGGATCATCACTGTTATCGATTTGTATGTCTAATTTAATGAACTTAATTAGAAGTGGTCAATGTTCCCAATTGGGAACATTAAAAGAAACATATACAGTGAAACCTCTTCGAACGGCCATCCCTCTTAACGGCCAATTTTTCGTGGCACGGATTTTTGGGCCCATAGACCTAATGTTAAAATAACCCCTAGCAACGGCCGCCGGGTGGGTTCGCCCATCCCATTTAACAAACTCGTCGGTTAGAGATTTACTTTTTAAACCAAAAAACGAACTTGAAAAATGGTTTTTCTCCGAGAAGGGTAAAAACTTAAAACAGTCACAAATTGTATCCTTTTTTCAAAAAATTATTAAATAAAGTACTATTTTCTCTTTAGATAAGTCTCAAACTTCATTTTAAATAAGAAATATGTGTCAGACTTGTTTATATTATGTATTATACCAATTATTTTGTAATTGTAACGAAAACCCTTTAGAACGGAGGGGTGGCCGCTCAGAGAGGTTTCACTGTATAAACTTTTTTATTTGCATTTTAATGATTGATATATTTAAACTAAAGCATTAAGAGGAGAAATATTCAAAAAAGTAATTACAAATTATTCTAGATCTGAATTCGGTCTGAAAACAGTTAATTTTTCCTTAAAATGACATAATATCCTAATATGAAAGAAATATTGTCATGATTTTTATTTCCTTGTGACTTTGTGAAAATTGTGTTAGAATTCTAAGGTTTTCCATATTTCTGCTATTAAGCTGAGCAGTTATTTTTCGTTCAGACCTAATTCTTCCTGGGAATGACAGGACATCCGGACATGGAAGAAAGATTTTAATAATTTGAGTTTCCAAGTAACCCTGTGAAATTAAATACCCCGATCTAATGTCTAAAATTACTCATGCTACTAATCAAGAAGTGTTATTTCAAATTCTCACCCTATCGATGAAATTTGATGAGGCCGAGTAGTAGGAGCTTGTATCGGATGTTGAAGCTAGAGATGCTTTGTCTCCTCTGACTGTTGTTCTCTGCCTTCGATATTTCGGGGACTCAACTTTTGATCCTCGAAGTCCTTTGAGCTTTTGAAGGAGACAGTCCATCCTATGAAAAATAAATATGGTATGGGACATCATATACGGAAAGCCAACAATTACCAATAAGTAAAATTGCTTTCTATCAGCATGTAATGTTACATAAATTAAATATTTTGTAATATCTTGTTATTTTTTTATGGGCTGGTCATTTTTTCCAAGAATCAGATTTGAAAATAGACCTTTGGAAATAGGAAACTTGAATTTCACTCATAATTAACAATTTCTTCACAACAACACATTTAACACAATTTTCTACGTGACAGCAGTATAATAATAAAAAGTAGTTTACTAAGCATTCTGAACGTATACCCTTTGACCAATTAAGTTCAAAATTTGATACGAATCTGTAATCCTGATGCAAAATTTCATCCAACTGGTTGTGTATTTAAGCTTTTGTGTTCACACGCACATGGAAGAACAGAGGGACTGTAGACGGATTAAGCCCAAAATTTGAAACAAATCTAAATTTTTAGTGTTTTGACCGGATACGAAATTTCATCAGTCTAGCTTGTTTCATTCCTGAGTTATTGGGGTAACAGACATATAACTAGATCGACATAAAGACCTAATTCCAAAAATGATTTTTTTGGAGCGACGGGGCTCGGGACTCTGAAATATGAAGATTCATCAAATTCTCAAAATCGAATTTTTTGTCGAATAAAATACTTTCGTTTTGATACTGTACTTCGTAACATAGATTAATAAAATCATTCACACATAAATTTGTGGCTTCAACAATCATCCTGGAAATATTTCTGGACTAAAATTTCTCTCATTGTTTTAAATCGTGTGACCTCCTTGAACAACAAAGAAAAGAATAAATCTCTACTAATAATAAAGGAAAATGTGTGTCTCTGTGTGTGCAGACCGTTGGACCTTCAGCTACGAAAATTGGCACAAACATAATTTGAAGAAGGGGAATATTCACCTCTGAGCCCGTTTGTGAAATTTTAATTAATTAAAAATTAAACAAAATGTTGGCGGTTTTCCTTAATAACTTCCGAAAATATTGCGGCACAAAAATTATTTTTACACCATCTGAAAGCGCAAAAAATTGCCTTTTCAATAATATAAATTAAGTTGTCATACGAATTTTTTCTCTAATTTTAGAAAATATTTTTTGGCATAATTTACAACAAAATTTTTCATTATTGCAAAGACATTCAAACAGTTTACATTGTTAAACAAATACTTATTTGCGTGGTTTTCTTCCATTGTTGAAAGCAAAGGTAGCATCCTAAAGAATTTTCTTCCCTTTTTAATTCCACCAGTTTTTTTGGAAATCTGTCCCCTAAGGTTATAAATATATTAGAACATGTGTCCATTAATCTAAATGAATATGGTTGCTATGCTTTAACTCATTTTATCAGCACATGTGCCTCACCTTTTTAATGCTGAAATGAAATGCGTATTTTGCACGAGGAATAAGAAAGTGAAGATGGCGGCAACAACTTACAATTAGATGGTACACGGACAGTTTC
The DNA here is from genome assembly GCA_013235015.1 of Araneus ventricosus. Taxonomy (NCBI): domain Eukaryota; kingdom Metazoa; phylum Arthropoda; class Arachnida; order Araneae; family Araneidae; genus Araneus; species Araneus ventricosus. The sequence continues at coordinate 22,953 of BGPR01006306.1, read as the reverse complement.
TTGACTTCATTAGGGATGTTTATGTAGACAATAAACAGAACATGTGCAAATCTACTAAAAGAAAACGGGTTAAAAGTCTATCACAATTTGAATTCTAACATTACTTTGATGAGGGAACCATGAATATCAAACTATTCAAAAGGGATTGAATTGAAATTATATTCCCGGCGAAGGAGATGGTCGTCGAAGGCGGCTAGTAAATATATAAAGGAGATGCGAATCTCCAGTCCGAAACGTCGTAGCATGATAATGTTCTAAGCTTGATTAGTCTTTGTCTGGCTTGATTGTATCAGCCGTAGCAGTGAATTTTTAATCACGTGATTTATATAAAGTATGCCAACCAAAGTAAAAAAACAAAAACATTACCGTGTTAAAATTGCACTGCTTTCTCTCATTAAAATTGCTAAAAATCTTTGTTCATTAATGTCTGTTTGATTTTCAAGCTTTTTTTTCAGATTTAAATTATTTTAAAAAAATTTATTCTTAATTATTACAACGATAACGTGGATACAAAAAATGTTTTTAATATTGTTGCAAAGAGATGCATCAACTAAAGCAATCCAAGTATTGTTGCAAAATACACTTAAAGTATTTTTAGCAATTTTTTAAAATTCGAGAAAAAATTGTTCGGAAACAAAATTAGTAACACTGCAAAACTAATTCTTTAATTTTAAAGTGGTGTGAAAATGATTTTTTGTGCAATAATATGCCTCCAAGATCAGGCATATTATTAATTAATTTTTAATTTAAAAAGTAACAAAAATTTTTGGGGAACCCTTTCTTAGAGAGCCACTATTACTCAGTAAGTAACTACTTTCGAAATTTCATAGGTTTCGATCCCAAGGTCGGCCCCGTAACGCGTTTTGAATGATTGTTGCTTCACGTATGGCGTATCACACAATTTACAGATAGTATGAAGATTATAAATAATATCACATTAAAGTCATTTCAAGCCTGAAATTTGCATGTAAATATAAATATTCAGTAAAGCACCATTTATACGTACTTCTAGGAACTGATGTAAAATCACGTATGAATGAAAAGTTTTATAATCGAAATTTTAATAAACAACTTTGATAAGTACATATTTAATGCTACTAATGCAAATTCATTTAAAAGTAATAATTTTTAACCTTTTAAGATAGTACTAGTATATTACTACATATATGGAGATCAATAATTAAATTTAAAAATTAAACGTTTATCAAAATCATCATAATCATTTACCATATCTTAATTGCAGTAAATTAATATTTAGTGAGAAAAATCATACCTTTACTCCATATTTTAAGTACTAATTATACATTTCTTTTTTTACACGATTATGAGCATAGAGGTAGGTCTTTATTTGGAAATAGCTGAGAGGAAAATTATGTTATCCCCCCCCCCTTGCTTTCTAGGAAAAGTTTCCTCCTTTACAGAAACGGAGAAGTAACGACTGAGACAGAAGATTGCGAATTTTAGAAAGACCTTTACCATTATAATCAGGGGTGAAGTGGAGACTGAACGCCGTCCTGAAGCTTTTTTTTTCTTCAAAAAATGAATTTTAAAAGTTGTAAAAATCTCCTTAAAAACAGTGCGATTTTTTTTTGACACTTACAGAATATGTGGCAATATATTAGAGAAACATTGTATCAAAATTTCATTTAAATACGATGAATAGAGAAGGAGATATTAGCATTTGTAGTAAATAATTTTTTACTGCACATGCGACAGGTAGAGTAATTTTTCTTTCAGAAATTCAGAGCCGTATATATGGCGCAACTTATATAAAAATTTCATTTCCATACTCTTAATATTCAGAAAGATATCGGCATTTTATCCAGCACTGTTTTATGCTTAATGTCATCTGCTGCCTCCAGATGGCGTTTGCGCACCCGATGCTATGCGATTCTGAAAGCTTACTGTATGCCTGACCTACCCTTAAAGTTTGGGCAAGTTTTTTTTAATCACCTGTATAAGCAAGTAAAAATATTTTGTGGAATAGCTGAAAAAGGTTTACCATAGTAAACGAGCTATTTTCAGCTGCATGTCTGGGAGATTGAAAGCTTTACTTTTCTCCCTGCAAACGTTAACAAAAATTGGTATATTATTGCTTTTTCCTTGGACCCATCAAATGATAAACACCTCAACTACTGATTATCGTTTACCAGCTCAGACAATTAAGTCCAAGCTTTATATTATAGAAATTACCCGAGAACCGCAAGGCTGTCGTTAAAAATTTTTTCAAGAAAATTTTTAAAACAAATTATAAAACTAAAATAGTGGTGCAACTTTTATGAGGAAATCCAAGAACATGCCAGTGTTTCTTCGTTCTCTGTTTGGACATTCAAACATTAAAAGCATTAAAAAAAATGGACTCTTGCCATTTTCCTTTGGAACTTACATAAACGCAGATATACAGTACAACTTTGGTTAGCCAAACTTGCGTGGGGACGGGAGAGCCGTCTCATATAACGATTTTGGCACTTACGCCTTGAATATCTATTATCATTTTATATCTAATAAAAGTGTTTAATTCTGACATGATTAGACTGCAAAACAAATTCAAAACTCTCTCTTTAGGCACTCCTTATATTCTTTATTAAAATTATATTTTTAGGAATACAGTAGGTTCATCAATATACAAGGTGATCATAAGGTCTTGACTTGATTAAAAAGGTGACACTTTTAAATGATTTTTTTTCAACAGATGGCGCCCCTACTACGTCTAGAGTTAATCGATAGTCAGTTGTTAAGGAAGACATATTTGCCCAAAATGGAATTTCGATGAAGGATAAAACAAAATATGTGCTTTGACTTCACTTGCTATGGATACAACCCTCCTGAAGCAACTGTTGAACGCGTTCGTTATCCATATCAGCGGAGTCTTACAAAATCAACTCATAATGCATCACTTGAACTGCGTATACTGCCAACAACTGTGGTTAAAATTCTTCATAAAAGGCTAAGGTTGCATGCATATAAAGTGCAATTCTTTCAGGCCCTGCAACAAAATGATTGTCCAAGATGTGCAGAATTCGTAATTTAGACTTTAAACAGAATTAATGTCGAAAACGGTTACTTTTACTTCCGAGGAAATTATCTTTCATGTCTGCGGAAAGTTAAAAGAAAATATAATGTCTTTATTAGAGAATCCACATTTTTCTGAACAGGTAATGAGGGACAATGGTGAAGCTAACGTTTGGTGTGGCCTCATACATAAAAAGTGTTTGGGGCCGTTTTGCTGCACGAAAAACACATCTCTGATAACGTTGACTTAGACTTATTGCAACGGATTATTGCACCTTAGTTAATAACATTTCAACTGAGGAATTACGTATCAGCAAGATGGAGCATTATCTCACTGGGGTTCCTTAATTCGTGAGTTCCTAGATGAAAACTTTCCGAGCCCGTGGATTGAAAAAGATGGAACAATACCATGGCTTTTAGTCTCCTGATGTTACTCCCCTCGATTTTCTTTCTTTTGGGGCTATATGAAGACCAGACTCTTTGTTTCACTGGTTGCTGACATTAAAGAACTACAGTCTATGATAAAAGATTATGTGTATACCATTGCATACGATATATTAAAAAACAATTGACGAAAACTGGAATAACATTTTGACATTCTCTGGGCTACCAAGGGGTCACTACAGGTTCAAATCTACCTCAAGGTAATTTGAACCTGTGCTCTCCTGTTTCATAGAAAGCTTTATAATAGTACTTACAATGAATGTAAGCAAACATATGTCTAATTATAATAGTTTTCACACAATAAGTTTTTACAGTTAGGAAATTACTTGGTGCTCCACCTGTATATTTAATAATAGTTTGTAGAATATGAATTACTCATCCAAAAAACTCAATTATATTTGTTTATTATGCATCCCAATGTTTTTGTGCAGGAGTGTCCCGTAATTTTTTCATTAGAAAGAGGACAGCCGAGATTGATTTGCTGCATTGTTCAATAATTCTTAAGGTAACTTTAAATAATAATACATATATTGTGGTTTCTAAGTTGCTTCAAAAGAAAATGTATTAATGTACAGAATAGAGCTGTCTACTGCTGGTTCAACGGTTACTTTTAAATTTCACATTAAAAAAGTAAGACATTTAAATACTATAGCAGGCTATTGAAAGATATATGAGTCTTTTAACTGAAGCACACATCTAGTGTTATAAAACCAACGGCGGCTGACAGTGTGTCGTACACTTTGGGCTACTATTTCTTGGTCATTGATTTCTTCCGAATCGTTCACTACAAACCAAAATTTATCCAGCACACCTTCACATCCAGGAATTCTTTTTAACATCTCTGACAGGAAGGATTGGCAGTCAGCGACGCAGCTAAAGGGGAGGGGCGAAAGGATTTGTTCCTTCCCTGGCGGCAATGTCAAATATGCAGGAAACAGTTATGCAACTAAGAAGAGCAGCGTTATTAGCTCAATCATTGCGTACATAAAAATAGCCAATATAATTAATTTGTATGTTGATTGAAGAAACAGATATGAAGAATGTTCAGTTACCGTTCACCTCCGAGGAATCACCTCTGCATGTTGAAGAAGTCATCACTGAGTGACCTTCAATTTCAGCAGAATCGCCATCACAGTTTCGTACAGACCCTGTAAAGAGGACTATACAAGACATGGTCTGTATTGTTTGGTCAAAAGCAGCATCAGGTGCGCACAAGTGTAAATCGTGTGATATGTTTGTTCACGTAATTTGTGGTGAAATAGATGCTAAAGAGGAAGGGTGTGGTAAGAATGTATTGTGCAACACTGTAAAAAGAATATGGATCAGAAAATGCAGCGTGATGAAGCCAAGAAAGGTTTAGAAAAGCAAGCAAAGAAAATGTTAGGAGTTTCTAATGCAAACCACCCAAATGTCTATGAAGGTGTCGCTGTGAGAATTAAAGTACACGATGTAGACAGAGCAAAAACTGATGCCCGCTCGATTTTAGCTGTGGTTCTTAGTAAAACAGAGGATGGCTTTTATAAACTTGGTACTAAAACGGGTATTTTAAAGCAATTGTATACAAAATCTAAATTTATTGTTTGCAAACAGAGATTTTTAACGAAAGAAGATGTCCCTGCCGTAGAAATATCTTTACGTCAAACGGCAATAAAACAATCCCTTGGTACTGGCCAGTGTTTCAGAAAATGTGACTGGAAATCTAAATGTGCCACAATAGGTGTGCTTGTCCCAAAAACCAATTGCTATGTAATTCAAAGTGTCACCAATCTTTAGATTGCACAAATAAGTAAGCATAATTTTATCATAAGTTTTGCAAATTCATTTCCTTAATTGTAATAACATTTTAAACCGTTTGATTCTTTCTATTGTAGTTTTTTAATTGATTGATTCTATCAACTAATTTGTTGATTGTTTGATTGTATTAACTTGATTCTTTAGATATCGAAAAATAAGTAACATTATGTTAATTTAAGCGTACAGGAACGTTGCTGCTGTTCCAGCAAAGATCTTATTTTCACTTTAACGAGTGCCTAGTAGATAATGTGAAGATTATCTAGGTAATTTGACAAATTAAACAATTTTAGGCACTTTAACGGATCACGCTAGTTAATCTGCACATTACCTAGATAATCTGTACAATAACTTATTCCTGCACTTTAGTGGTAACATATTAATTTAAAATATAACACGCTTTGATTCATTTATATATACATATATATAGTATAATTCTAAAAAGTGTGATATATTTATATATTTTTCCATCTGTTACTATTCGTATTTTTGTCTTTACTCGGATATACTTTCAATTCGCTTTTTTCATATCCTTTCGAATTTGATATGAATGTTTGTAATTTATTTTATTGTTTTTCTATTATGTTTTGCCTCTTTATATATATAGTCATGATTGGTGAAGATATGCGGAAGTCATGTCATGAAAACCATTGCAATAGGTAGAGTTCCTATAAGGAATCTACCTAAAACAGCTGTAGGGTATTTATATCTCTCCTACTAAAAAAGGAGAATATGTGTCTGGCCGCTCTGCTGGATAGATCGTTGAAAAATGTGTCCAAAATATGGCAAATCATACTTTGCGGGGTGGGAAATGTGCACTTTGGGGCTAATTTTTCCTTTTTTAAAATTTTATTTCACTTTACGGATGCCCAATCTAGGGGGCAGCAGCCAAATCAAATATCAGAATGCTTGCAATTCTAGAAAATGATATAATCCGTCTAATATGTAATGCTGGATGGTAATGCAAAATGAAGATATAAGAAATGCAATTAAGCTAATCTCTTTTAAAGGAATTTTTCAATAAAGTCTCAACAAAATTCTATCATAATTTTAATAAAATTGCCAATGAAGCCATTCAGTAAATTCAAAATTATTTCCCCGATCCGAAAAGTAAAAGACCTCGGAAGATTCTTTTATATTTGAAATTGATAAAAAAAATAGGAATACCTATCCTTGCTACCTATTTCAGACCCTTGCTTCCTGTTCCATTCTACCCAGAAATTTTAAAATCCTGAAGGCAGTTGCATACGGCATGTCACTTCCCTATCAGAGCAGTTAAATGTATAATATAACTTCTAAAGATCTGAGTTCTCTGCTCATCAGCAGCTATTCTTCACGGGCAACAGTTCTTGCAGTGCTCAAGCAAAAACACCACCAGATCCAGATGGACTTCCACCCACACACACCTTTCTTCCGACAGCAGCAGCAGATAATCCAATTCCCAGAACTGAAACTATCCAGTATCACCAACGTATCATTAATGTATCATCATGGCCCCCAAAAATTACTTGCTTCATTCATTGATTCCATTGTAGTAGGTATTAAGTAGGAGGTAAGTAGGTTATTCCTTAGTATGCATTCAACCTTCTTTATTTCGTAGCTTTTAATATGTCCATAAAGTAGTAGCTTAGTTACTGCACGATGTTTCGTTTAAATTTCACAATTTTGAATGATCATAATCAATGTGCAGCGGCGTAGCAACCGGGAAGTAAGTTCTTCCAGGTTTCAAGCAAAATATTTATTAGGGGGCTTAAAAACAATACTATACCCGAGGGCCATTTGCGCTTACTAAGCAAATGACGACTGGGGGTAAAAAAAAATCGTATTCAATAGGCGCCACTACCCACATTTCGCCAATGACCATGTTGACAAAACGTTAATATGATTGTGTCCCTTTTTAATGTCATATACAACAAGTAGTCGAAAAATGCCATTTCAACGAAAGACGTTGCAGTAAAAAAACTCCTTTATTAAGTTTTTTAAAGTATCATAAGTACTTAGACTTGAAAATATTTCTACCTCGAGCAACGTCGGGTATAGAAGCTAATAACTAATACAGATTTACAATGAACAAATATACTTATACTGTATAACTTGGTTACTGCGAAACTTCAAAATAAAGTGTTTTATATATCAGATAATCATATACTTCATTTACTCCCCGGTCGCTACGCCGCTTTACACTGCTTAGGATCATTTAAAAGTTTGTGAAATTTCAATGAAACATCGTGTAGTAACTAAACTAACGTTATTGGATGTTTGAGTGCATGTTAAAAATTACGAAATAAAAACGGAAGTTAAGAGCATGCTACGAAATAACAGCGGAAGTAAGAAGGCTACATTGACCAAAAAAGCAATATTTTTTTAACTTTAACAGTGGTAAATACATATGAATAAAGGACTTGATGAAACAATAAATTTGATTTTATAACAACAGAAAACATTGCTACAATTGGCGTTTAAAATGAATTTTGAAACGTTAATTACGGTTAGAGAAAAAATTGTACAACAAATAAATTGGTATGATTAAAAAGATAATGTTTTGCTCTTTAAGGTGATGTAAAAATAATTTTCGTAACGTAAGTATTTCAGAAGTTATTTGCGGAAAACGTCTAAAATAGCTTAATTTTCATTATTTAAATAAATAAATAAAAATCTAATTCGAATTTTAAAATAATTTTTACAGCGTTAGCTCCCTCTTGTGCTAATCCGTCATTGTGCCAAATTTGGTCGCTGTAAGTCCAACTGTGTGGCCGTGCATAAAGAACCAAAAAACTAACGCACAAACATACTTTCCTCTTTTATATATATATAGATTAGCTGCAGGTAGCGTCGTTTCTTTTCTCCGAATGGAACTTCTGAGACTGGCTTATTTATTGGAGAGTAAATGAAGTGAATTCATGAATGAAGGTTGCTGAATTTCCGTTTTAGAATAGCGATACATGCTGCACGAAATATATACCGAAATTGACAATCTATGAAAACCTTAATGAAATGGCACCTCAAGGTATGCTAACTATATACAGGGTGTCCACTAAAGTCCTTCTACCCCACTTTAAATTGAAAACGGCGACAACTATTTCCACAAACTTGGTGTCTATGTATAGTAAAGTGACAATGCGCTTCACGGTCAGATCGGCTACTGCGTCACTTGGCGACAAACAACTGAGTTAGCGTTCCTATTTCGAAAACGATACAAGATACGAGAAAAAGGCAATTACAGAATTGTAGAGCGTCTTCGATTTAGTACGAAAAGACACATTGAACGCAAAAATGCTAAGAACAAAACGTGTAAAACGCGCTTTTGTTTGGTCGCGATTTCCAACACTTCTACTCCATTAAAGCTTTAGAAAGAAAACAGAATAACTAGTTATCAGCAGATACTTTTATTTTTGGTGTTCGAAATGCTGTCTGTAAGCTACAATGCACATCTGGAATCTTTTTTGATTTCTTGCAGAACATTTTGTAGCATATCAGGTGACACGCCGGAAAATCGCGATCAAACAAATGCGCGTTTTATACGTTTTGTTCTTAGCATTATTGCGCTCAAGGTGTGTTTCCGTGCTAAATCGAAAACGCTCTACAGTTTTGTAGTTCACTTTTTCCCGTATCTTGTACTGTTTTCGAGATAGGAATGCTAACTCAGTTGTTTTCCGCCAGGTGGCGCTGTAACAGATCTCACCGTGTAGCGCAAGGTGACTTGAATATACCAAGCGTGTGGAAATAGTTGTCGCCGTTCTCAAGTTAAAGTGGAATAGAAGGACTTTAATAGACACCGTTCATGATCGTAAAGTGCTAACCTACTATTGAAAGGGCATAGGATCGAATCTAGCCAGCAAGTTAGGTGCTTTTTTTGCCCTGTATATTAATGGCATACCCAAACAATTCATTACTTTATTAAGCATGTACGCAGACGACACTGTAATTCTTGACTGGAACAAAAATCTCAGATATATTCAAATTGATCTTAATCGCCATTCTAAAGCACTTCCGGACTAGTTCATTAAATGGAAAATAAAAATCAACGTCTCAAAAACTGAAGTTATTATGTTTGCTAATACTCATAGTTATTCCAGCTTTCCACCCATTAAAATTAATTTTAAAATTATTCTCTGGTTTCAGGAATGTAAGTACTTGGGACTTATTCTAGATTATAAATTAATTATATGGAAACCCCATTTTATCTACCTTAACAGTAAATTCCGAGACACCGCGCATAAACTTTTTCCATCAACCCTCTGACTACTAAGAGTTCTCAAAATCTGAGCACAGTTGTATACGGAGGTTTGCTTACTAATTGATCTGGGGAATGGATTCGTCCGCCCCTTTCTCCCTTTTCTTCTCACTACGGGTGGTGGGAGATATGAATGGCAGGCCTTTCATCTCTCCCCTAAGGGTCCCTTTAATGACCACTCGCCCAACTGCCTTCTGCCCCCTTTCCAAACAGCAACCGATCGAAATCCGCCCCGCTAGTATAGAAGTTGTATGGCCGGTTACGGCCAGCTTAGGAGTCAGAGTGTTAATAGCTCGGAAATCTAAAATTGTTTACAATACCTATATGCGTCAAACTTTAATATATGCCTGTCCTATTTGGAGTTATGCCGCTAAAACCAACATGAAAATCATTGAAGTTCAATATCACTCGGTAATTCGGTCAATCTGTAATGCAAAAGGGTATATCTCCAACTCCTAAATTCGTAAAAAAATTAACTACTCCACTCTAAAACAATACATTGTCAAAATTACAACAAAATTCTTTAAGAGCCTCGACACGCCCAAAAATGCAACAATTCAACTTATACCTAATTATATCACCCATCCCAAAATAAAAAGACAGGGAAATATTCTCTTGTAGTAGTAATGCACCTTCTCCCCCTCCCCGCAGCTTGTTTGCATTTCTTAACGAGCATTACTTGTACTCACTTTTCGACTTTTCTCTCCCATAGAGGGTCGTAACCCCTTCTCCAAGAAGTTTTTCTTCTCCTCTGATAATAGCCAATCACAGTTAAGCTCTCACTGTTTCACTCTCCTCCACTTCGTCTCAAGATCTTCCCTGCTGGCCACCGCAAGTCTCCTGTTTTTCTCAGGACTGTATCAGATTTTCTCAGAACTACGATGCGAAGGAACTAGCTTCTCAATACTTCCAATGTACGCACCCCATCCCTGCTGAAATGAATAATATACAGCTCATTGACAGATATCTCTAGCTTTGCTGGACTCAGTACTCGTCAAGAATGGAAGTAGTCCCTTTTTTGGAGGGGCGGGTATTCTGGAATTCGTCAAGATCTTAATGCACATCCTGTTAATAGACATGCTTAAAAAAGTTACCACTATTTCTATTCACAAATTTCCTATATAAAATTTTATTTTTCACTGCCTGAGGGTCATTCATTTCTATCAGTGTAACAGTTTTATTAAAAGCCTGAATTAACATATTCGGGCTCGTAATTACAAATATAATTTCAGACATGGTGCAGTGGTTTAACGGAGTAGTTAAAATCAGGGTTTTTAACCTCCGGACCTTGCTATTGTTGGGGCCGTTAACTACTAAACACCACTATTATTTTAACTCTAGATAAACCGTCAACTATCGTATTTATAGAAAAACCTCTCAGCGGTTTAAAAAGTAGTTTTTTTCTAAATAATGCATACAAGAATGCATATTATACTTGCGAGTGAAACTATAGGAATAAAGGATGCATGCAATGCAAAGAAAAATGAAATGAAGTAATTTAATAGTAGAGATTCAAACAACGAATATGCAATGCAAATAAAAATGAAATTAAGTAAATTAGAAGTACAAATTGAAATGAATAAGATACTTATTTCAAGGTAATACTTAGTAAAACATATGCCATATTTTTAAGCAGCCAAATGAATTAATGATGTGATTTTTGTAAATTTTGAATGAATATGGTTTTTATTGCGGATGTATTTGCTAATTACTTAAAAAGCATACCTTCGAGTCTTTCCAGAACTTCAATGTTAACATTGTAACATATTGTGGAATAGAGTTTTCTTGCAATTCATTTTTCTTGAAAAATTTATCGAATGGTATCATGAAACTCATTACTAATATAAAAGTATTCTGAATATTCTTGTATGAACTGGCTACAATTCGAAAGTGATGTTGTATGTATTGCATTGCTGAATATTTAGTTCTTTTGTGGAAGCAAGCTGCTCTTACGTAAATAAATATTTTTTGCTATTTTTTTACCACTTTATTCTTGCTATTCTCTATATAGTTCCTCATTACACTCTGTCCCAAAAGTTTATAGAATCTTGTTTTTTGCTTATAATTTTTGTTGCATATGATGTATTTCGATGTAACTTACTGTATAGATATGTTATGTCTATTAAATTGAAAAAACAGCAGTTCTAGCCCGTATATTTGATGCCAATTTTTAAATCGTAGAATATACTGAAATAACCTGTCCCAAAAGTTTATAGACAAATGCAATTTTATGCAAATATGGTATCGGTAATCATGATGTCGTTCTGGAGCCTACTAAATAAGGTGAAAGAAAAGGAAAGCGTTCGTTTGTTCTGCGTTTCAAGATGCCTAAAGCGTAGCAGCTCTCTACTGAATAAGTGAGTAAACTTCTGCATTTGAAATTGCTCTGTAAGACTGTTAAGAAAATATTGAAACTTTTAAATCGTTCTAAAAGCATGATTTATGGTGTAGTAACTCGTAAAACGCCATATGAGCAAAAACCTCGTTCGGGAAGACCACGTGTGATGGATATTCGTAGTGATAGACGGAGACAAAGAATGGCTTTCAAGTCAGAAAATGTCGGTTCGCGAAATTACTGGGGCTTCACGATTGCAAATCTCCAAGAACACTGTTCATAGATGAATTATAGAATCTGGTTTTATGATCCACGCAAAAATGACTCGCCGATTACCACTCTCAAAGCTTCGCATTAGTAAGAGATTACAATGGGCTCGTTATCATATGTCAGATGGTGATAAATGGATGGCTGTCCTTTACAGTGATGGAAAAAAATGGAACCTCGATGGACCTGACGGGAATATAAAATATTGGTATGATTTATAAAAAGAGCCCAGGAGCCTTTTCAATAGGCAAAGTGGTGGTGGATCTGTGATGGTGTGGGCGGCTTTCAGTTTCAAAGGTCAAGTGAGTATGGCCTTTTTAGATGGCCGACAGAATTCTCCCAAATACATAGAAGCACTAGAAAATCATCTTATGCCATTTGCAGAAAACATAGGGGGGGACGAAATTAGTAATATCAGCATGATGATGCTCTTAACCATACCTCCAATGCTACGAAAAATTATTTAAACTCGAAATATGTTACTATTCTTGAGTGGCCACTGATGAGCCCTGATCTAAACCCAATTGTAAATGTGTGGGGCATTATGTCTCGGAAGGTATATGAGAATGGAAGGCAATTTTATTTAAAGAATGCCTTGAAGACAGACATTGAAAGTGTATGGTACGACTTGGAACTAGAGATATTACAAACCTTAATTATGTCGATGGAAAAACGTGTATACAATGTCATACTGAGAAATGGAAATACTTTAAACTATTAAGAACATTGTATTGAGCACCTTTTGTTGAAATGTCATATGTTCTATAAACTTTTGGGACACCTAATATTTCCATTTTGTTTTATAATTCAAATACAAAATGTTATTTTTTCTAAATATTTCGCTGAATGCAAGTCGCATATGGTTTGAATAAACATATTTGTAATTGGTGTTTGTATGCATTTCCGTTTTGTTATAAAATATATTTTAGTTGATTCTATAAACTTTTGGGACAGAGTGTAGTTATAAGACTAATGAAATAGATGAAAGCAATAAAAGAGACTTGCCCAAGTTACATAATGTTTAATATCTAATGAAAAGTGTATTAAAATATCTTTTCTTTCGATATATCTTAAAAACTCCAGATATTTCTTTCAACACGTTTTGCGATGGAAATCAGAATGGCGATAATGCAGCAGTATCAGGAGCATTGAGACTGGTGGAAGTTATTCGATATATATATACTATATTTTATTCGATAATCTCGAGTAGCACCACCTAAATACATAAATATTCCGTACTTAGAGCGCTTGGCAGCCCTCAATAAGAAAGATTATTTGCTACTGTATTCAATGGACTTTTTACTTGGGTAGAGATGGCATACATCTGTATTACTAGAGATTCTACAAAAGTATTGAACTGGATTCAAAACGATGAATCATGACCTGTATTTGTCAAGAGTTGGATGAAGGAAATTCAAAAGTTGTTCAACAAAATCTGTTGGAAATCTATAACAGGTGCAGCAATCCAACACATCTCCCTTGTACAGGATGCCTTGTAATCAGTTAATTGGTTATAAATGGCGGGAGGGCCCGGAGTCCCTTAGGGATAGTTCAGAAGAATCACCTTCGTCCGAAATCTTCACTGAAAAGAAGCTGTATTACAGACAAAGAGAAGATTTCACCCAGGGATCCAATTACTTATGAATCAAGCTTCAGAAAACATTTATTCTTGACACGAAAAATGGCGAACTAGCAAAATAATTAGTAGCACGGCTAATTCTGAAATTGTGAAAAAAATAAAGAATGTTTGCTAGAATCATAAGATTTGCTTTTAACCTTAGACTACCAAATGGAATACTAGGATATTAGCTGCTAATCGAAGTTAATCCAAGACAGATAGCATTATAAGATTGTTGCGTTTATGGGTCAACAATCGTTCAGAGCTGTTAATACCTATTTTTAAAATATTCCTTCGGAAGTTTCATCCAGATGGAAAAATTCATTCCATCTTCCTATAGAACATTCTATCAAACAATTTGCTAACAAATCCACTATGAGAACAAATAGATCTATGACCTCCAGCGATGTAATAAAATGTGTTTATGAATGCATTTGCCAGCAATGTAAAAAAATGTGTAATTCAAGACATTCCTCACTATGATAAAGTTAGTGTTATTGCCGAAGTTCCTGAAAATTTAAATCTTTAAACCTTTGCGGTCGGCAGATTCGGCTGATGGGAATATCAACAGGTTAAAGGAAATTTAGTATTTTGCAGATACTTTCCCGTGCCGGATTTAAAGTTAATATATGAATATTCAAACACACAGAATTTGTTGAAACTGATTTGTTGTGTTATTTTTACTTATAATACATAAATTTTTAAATTCTGTAATTTTCCAAAGCGTGATATTTTGCAAAAAAGCCCTATTAGCCTCTCCGAAGGGATCGATAAACATTTATATCTGTAAGTTGATCCAAACATTTGAATGCGGCACCAGGAGTATAGCTTTCTTTCATTACCTCTAACCTCGGTCGCCGCGCTGCCCTTCAGGCAATCCTGAATAATATCGTGCCGCCCAGCTGGCGGCACCGACTTCTACGGCGACTTGCGAATGCCGCCACTTTTTCAGCATCGACTGCAAATTGTTAAATCTGATGTCATAGATTCTGTAGAGCTGTCGAGTCGCTTCTAAAAGTTGGAGACTGTACTCCAAAGTGAAAGTGGATCCTCAACATTATTTTTTTATAATTTTTATTATAATATTAAATTTGTATCAGGTAGCACTAACTCTATTTTATACCCCCGAGCTTGGAACCCGAAGGGTTACCTGTCAGTTGAATGGTTATACGTGGAAGGAAGGAGGGAGACATGATTGACCTCACATCTGTCCTTTCTTCCGTTAAGTTGCCCTGACCCTCGTGCGATGTATCCTAAGGAAGCAAAGCACAAGGGCTTTCTTGTATGAGTGTAGTTGTACACGAACTGGCCATAAGGGGTATCGATTGGATTTACAGGGCCAAAGGGCAAAACGGAAAAAAGATGTGTGTCAATTTTAATAGAATACGTTATTTTTGAAAATGAAAATATTTTTGAAGGAAAATAAAGTGCTCGTTTAATGTTTTTAAATGAATCTGAGATAATTTCTATTTTATACGCCCGTTGTGAGTACGGAACATTCCCTATCCACCATATTTAATATATTCTCGCGATGAATTAAATATGGTAGACAATTAAATTTGGCAATGTGCAGATGATAAAATGTGAAATGACGAGGTAGCAGAATAGCCTTATTTTGAAAAATAGCAAGGGTATTTTGAACAACGAGCTTTAAAAGATTCTGCATTTAGTCACACACTTGGAAGGAAAATATGTAATTAAGTATTTGACGAAAAACGAAAAAGATTTCAGACTTATTGGTTGTAAGGTTGGCTTTTTTGTCACCTCCTTTAAAGTTACAAAAAAAATGCCTGAATTACAGGTACTGCGTATTTAAAATGAAACTAAAAATCTGTAATAAAACACAAAGCTAAATCATATGTATGTTATCATTGTTTAGAAAGTATTAATTTGAAGCCAATAAGAGCAAATATTTCAGAAATATAAAAATCCAATAAAATGATTATGTGAAATAAAAGTCTGAACTGTAGCTGAAAAGCAAACATCAAAAGACAGTGATGCAAAAACTGGTCTATTGAAAATGTATAACAAATTTTACCTCCAAGAAAAACAACTCAAATAGTTAAAACATTTTAAAAAAGCCGTAATTTAAACGTTTATTGCTGAATGTGTGTATGAAAAGATGTTTATATTACTGAATAAAATCGAAAGTAAAAATTCTGCTTCGGAATTTATGCCCAAATAAATCACTATTTTCCTATACTCTAACAGGGAAGGGAATATATGATTGAAAGATTTGATGAAAAGCATTGTTTCATGTAACTAAATTATGTATTTTTTTTAAAAAGGAGGAAATGTGCAGAAATAAAATTAGTATCATTAAAACGTTAATTTTCTGAATTTTAAGTTTGCTCAAAATTAGTGTTTGTGTTCCTAAGTTATTACAAAGAAACATGAAAATTACAATTAAATTTTTGTAATTAGGATTCTTATTAAAATTTTGTAAAGTCCTTTCTTTTTGAGCACCAATAACTATAGAGGTAAGCAATTATTTGAGACGTTACTAGTCCTCAATTGGGAGATTTCGTGATGAATCACCCAGTCAGTGAGACAATGGTGTCTGCTTTCTATATACAGATACTGGCCAATGAATAGGAAACTTTAGTTCAATATTTTATTTTTATAGTCTTTCGCGTTCCTTCACTTATCTCGGATTATAACACCGTTATCCTTCTGTTCTCGGTGTTGCGGTCCGCGAAAAACATGATCCACGTGATTTTACATGATTGCTCCTATTAGCAGCATTTGTATAAATTATGACGGATTTCTAATTCATTGACGTTATATATAGCAGTGATAGGGAACCTGTGGTCTTAAGAGCAGATGTGGCCTTTTTGAGTTTCTTATGCGGCCTTAACAGTTACAATTTGAAATTGAAATAATATACATGTCTGTAATATAATAATAATTACAGAACAATAATCTTTAAAATTCTGCTCGCGCGACCTTTTGTCCAACTGCAGAGTGTCATGTGGCCCTTCAGTGCAATCGGGTTCTGCACGCCAGATATATATAGATTATGTGATGTCCTTAACTTGGCTAAAATTTAAGTTCAGTAATAGGGTTCAGCCACCACACCCTGGATTTATTTTATTTCATCTTTTTATATTTTTTATGTTATTCTTTTCTTATTTATATTTTTTTAATTTTTCACTTGAAACGATCTGAGTCATGTTTAACATAACTGGTTATCATGCAGAGTTGAAATACTTAGCACTCGGACCTGTTTATATAACGTTAACAGATGACTATTTATTTATTTATTTACAACCCACTCCGACCCAGCCTACCCAAGAGGGTGTAAGGCTTTCCTCAGGCCGGAGGGGAAGCATAAACCAAAAGAAATGAACTACATTCAAAAAGAGTTTACTAAGAACCCCAAGGGGTGAGCAGAACAATTTAAAAATCATCGCTTACAACAGTGAAGTAAAAAAAAAGATAAAGAGCAAAAACACAAAGCACAAAAAAGATAAAGAGCAAAAACACAAAACGCAAAAGAGCAAAACACAAAAAGCTTAACATTAAAAACACAAAAAGATTAAGAGCAAAAACACAAAACTCAAAGAGCAAAGACGCGACCAACTTGCTGTTTTTACAGAAAAGTCATCAGTTTTTAATTAAAATTTTCATATATTTCTATCTTTTTAAATTACATTCAAAATTGTTAAAAACTTCTTGGGGCCACTTCATTCCTCCTGATGATTAACTCTCTGTACCCGGCTAGAGCGAGAATTCCATTGCCTGAAAACCTGGAGTGAATTTTCGCTCCCAAAAACAGAATGGAATCGTCTCGTTCTTTTCAGAAATTCCAGGAGGTCGACACCTATGGTTGCCCGATCAATTGTCAACAAAGAAAGGAACTACATTTTCCTTAAAAAATTCACCCAGTCATCCGAAACCGCCTGAGTCCAGCTTCTGTCGAACGTGCGGTTTGAGGCGGGATAGGGCTCATAGGGTTAAAGACCACAAAGTAAAAACACAAAACGTTTAATGCTTTGTACGATGCAAGCGCCCTCAATATAAAGCTTATTGATCTTGTTTTTCTCTTTAATAAACTCTTATCTTCAGATTGCAAAAAGGAAGAATACAGAGTCTTAAAAATATTTTTATGTAAAATTTCGTTAAAATGTATGTATTTAGTTGTGTGTAAACGTAATTACTTAGTACACAAAATAAATGTCAGGCTCTCTTAGGAAGACAATTCAATTGTTTTTGAATAAAATTAATTTTTGGATTTATTTGAAAGTTTGTAGAGAGAAAATGTAATTTACTTGTAGGAAAATGAGGAAAACTAAGATTTCAACATATTTTTTATATAGCTTTTCAGTAATGAATAATTTCATAATGTTTTTTAAATGAAATATTTAACATTTTGACTTTTATTAATTAAAAAACATATTTTGTTTATGTGTCTGAACATTTGTTTTCATTTAAAATTTGAATAGATTCAATTTATGATTACTTGTTTTATGTAACATGCGTCTCACCAGTTTGCATTCCATTGCCTTTCTTGCATTTGCTAAAACGTTAAGAATAATTCTTTTGACATTCGAAATAATTGGCTTTAGATTTTCTTCGGTAATATAATTTTATTTCTCACATTTATTGTTATTATTTTTTACTTAGTCTAATTTATTTAATTTCGCTTTCTATTTACATTAGAATCATGTATATTCCTTAACCTTAGTATATTTAATCTAATCAAAGCTAAATGAACAATATTTGAATATACAATATATTAAATAAATTTTAATTATATTGCTTATAAGATTACTTTTCATTTTAAACAAATGAATTAGCATATAAAAAACTAATATCTTGGAAAAACTTTATATCGAAAAGAGCATATTTTACAGTCTCTTACTTTGTTAAAACCTTCCTTTCGTTAAAATCTTATGTTAAAATTCTCCGTTCGAAGTTCAAGCCTTAATACGAGAGAATTTTTTATCATAAAAACTTGAAAAAACGCTTTCGAACATTAATCGCCTCTTTTCTGCATTATAGCAGACGAAATCTGAACAGTAACGCATTTTTCTACTAAATGTTTGTCCAGAATAATTCAGCTTATCAATAAAAGGTGATATGCCCAGCGGCAGTTGCATGATTGGTGATATGTGCAATGATATATGTTCAGTCTCGATTACAGCGCCTTCCCCAAGTGGGCGGCGAAGAGATAAACCTTCCAGTTCTGGCGAAGAGTTGATAGCTGGACTCAAAAGCCGGTGATCCTCTATTAAGCAGGAGACAGAATAATTATCTCCTATCACGTGAGATATTGTGAATTGTCTATGTTGGAATCTCCTACAAAGCGAGATTATATAGCCCTTAAAATGAGGTTTATTTCCACTGTTTGATGTTTATATCATTAATTACTAATTACCACAGTCTCTCTTTTGTTTTGTTACCTATGTTGAGTTTTAAAATAAATGATTGAAAAGGAAATATAGTCCATGTCCATTGTAATAAAGAAAGAGCTATCGCATCCAATATATATCATGCGACTGTACTGTCGGATGAATTGACTGCATTGACTAGATTAGTGCATCGTTTATAATTCTTAATTACCAGTTTTGAAATAGCAGAGATAATTAATTATATAAAAGAATTATACTGATGAAGGTTTCTTTGGGCCGATGGTTGGAAGCTGAGCTCATAAGACGTTTTGACCGCTAAATTGCGGCAATAGTTTCAAACCAGCTTGTCAAATCGAGTTGGTTAATATGCGTTTGATGCTTTAGGGGTAAGCCGTGGCAATGCGGTGAACCCGCGATCCCTCAGGGACCCTTGGATGCTCCTAATTGCGTAAATCGGATGCCCAAAGATCGTCAAACCATGAAATATTAAGGCATGCCTGTCTGAGCTTAGCAACCAGCCGTCGGCCTTTTTAATGTTTTCTTAAAGTGAAATTGAAATTTTTGCCAAGAATTCTTTTGTTTTATATCTAAGAATTTAACTTATTTCGGATAGGAATAACGGGAAAAACCTTTTAAAATACACAATATCATCTTAGAAATGAGTTGCAATTTCGACAAGTTTTCCCTATTTTGGGGATTAAACTTTCAGAAAGTATGTCTGGAAAGAAATTAAAAATTAATATTTAATCTTTTTTTCAGATCACTTCAAGTGTCTGGAAAATTTGCACTACATTTTCGGTACAAGTAATTTAATTTTGCAGAAGATTCTGCTTTGTTAAAATATCTTGCAATGAAAACTTTTTTTCAGTCATCCTTAAATAGGCAGAAATTTTATAATCAGATACTTTGTGTGTAAAAATTTTAGATTAATAATATTTTTCAGATTATTGACAAATTTTAGAGTATATAGCTAGAAATTGTAATTATCATTAAATATAAATGCTTATAAAATAAGTCAATGAATTGCATCTGTGGGCATTTTATTAGGTAAATAGAACAGGTAATAAAAATAGTTTCATTTCGTGTAAAAAGTTTAAGCAACCCCTATATATTTAATGTATTTATATCTAAAACTTTTATTGATTGCGATCATTGAAGAACGTCATATATTTATAACGTTTTTTATTGAGTTATTTATCACTTCTATAATAATTCCAATAGATAACACCGGTCTGCAAAAAAATATTTTTTTTCAGCTGCATGGGATATTTTTGGTAAATGTTATGTTCCTTAGGGTGCTGAATCCAAAAATGACCTCCATTTCCCTCCATCACGTACAGTTTTTTTCAAAATATGGGGAGTTTACATTAAAAAAGCACAACTGCGATGAAAAAAAAATCAATATTTTATTACAATTAACTGTGCATAATTTTTCTTATAAATTTACTCTTTTTTTGTCTGTGAAACCTTTTCTTCTTTTCTTTGACGCTCCTCCGAACACACTTTCGCTTACCATCTTCTGTTTCCCGTCTGAGCATCCAACAGTGACCAGCTAGCATGTTGACGTCCCATCTTCCTTGGTATCATCTCTCCATATCACGGATATCCTGGTGAAATCTTTCACCCTGCTCTTCACTATAGGCTCCTAAGTTTTCTGGAAAACAGTCAATATGGGAGTGCAGGAAATTAACTTTTAAGCTCATCTTGCATCCTTGAGCTTCATACGCTGTCAACATGCATTGTACAATGATTCTGTAGAGAGGGTCTTTAGTATTCTCCAAAACCCTGTGAACTACATCCTTAAAACAGTTCCATGTTTTTTTTTTCATTGCCCCCCATTGTTTCTGAAAAGAGGGAATCGGATAACAGTTTTCGTATGTCGGGGCCAGTAAAAACTCTCTCCTTCAACTTGGCTTCTGACAGTTTTTGGAACTTGGAACACAGATATCTGAAGCATTCCCCATCTTTAGGCAGTGATTTAATAAACTGCTTCATAAACCCTAATTTTATATGAAGAGGTGGCAATAAGACCTTTTCAGATGGAACCAAGGTTGTATTTATGACATTTCTTTCGCCGGGTGTTAAGGCATCTCGAAGTGACCAGTCAGTTTTGGTCCAATGGAGGTCTCTGTCTTGACTGTCCCAGAAGCCTAGGAAGCAGGGATATTTTGCGTAACATGCCTGCTGCCCCAACAACATGGTTAGAATTTAGAAGTCTCCACAAACCATCCAACGATGTTCTTGATAGTTGATTCTCTAAAGAATCATAGACAAATCATTATAGTTTTCTTCCAAATCCACCGAGTGTCCTAAAGGAAGCGATGTAAATGAATTACCATAAGGCAGCATTCTGCTTTAAGGCTTGTTTTAGACGAATCTAGGAATAGACACCACTCAGATGGATCATATTCTATATCAAAGCACTTCTTTAGCCCTTGAACATCATTACAAAAAACGAGTTTCCCTCTTTAGAGAAAGACTGAGTGAATTCCTTCTCTCGGTGCCTGTACCAGGAGAATGAAGTTCCAGGTGTCAAGAGATTTTTATTTTCAGTCTTGACACTAGCAATTCAGCTCCATCTTTTTTTCTCCTAAATCTCTAACTAGATTATTAAGCTCACTTTGAGAAAATGGTTGGGGTCTCTCATCGACAGAAAAATCTGAGCTAGATTCGTCCTCGTGAGGTAATGTGTCTCCATCCTCAGAATCACTCCGGATATCATCCAAACTTGAAGGTGGGTGTCACTCTTAGAAATATGAAATTAATATATAAAATCATTATTGGATATAGTTTTTTGACTCAAGAATATGATAGCAGATTTCAGGTTAGAAAGAGAAATTTTACACTTAATTAAAATAAAAACATGAGTTTTGCAAGAAAACCTGACGTGATGGAATTTTTTAAATATTTTTATCGGTTTCAGTGAGTAAAAATCTATAAGAAACTGTCAAAAGATCCTATGCAGTTTTTTGGTTGCAGACCCGTGATAATAAACTAAAACAAAGTTAAAAAACGAAAAATTCTAGCTTTTCTCTTAGCAAAAGAACAAGTAACATGTTTAATGTTGAAAAGATGAGAAGATATAAAACAATCATCAAATTTGTTCGTATTAAGAAAGGATGTGGGAGATAAAATACTAGAGGTAGACCTAAAGAGTTGTCAATATCAGGTGAAAGAAGAGCATTGAAATCATCAACCAGAAATTATCCAGTAAAATATGAATGACTGCTTTAAGTGTTTGAAAGAAAACGAACTGCAGTATAACTCAACAATCTAGGAATTTCTAGAACAAAGCAAAGCTGTGTGAACCTTCTTCACCAACCATATACAAAATAAAGGGTTAAGAATCTGCAAAGAACTGGATGAATGTAGGTTACTTTCTATGATGAAAATGTATGAAATTTGAATAGTCGTGACTGCTGGAACTATTCTTAGCAAAATTCGGGGAGATGAATTAATTTTCAATGAAACGACAGTTAGCAAATGGATCTGATATGATATTGGGATAGCTTTCATTTTATGACTTGATGCCTCTTGGACCTATTTATGAAAAGAATGAATTAAAGACGATCTTTCCCCTGTGTTCCGCCTGTTGAAGCTTTTCTAGAAAAGGAAATATGCATCAACAAACAAAATAATGGGTCTCACTCCACTACAAGTTATCTAAGAATATCCTCGTTCTTGACAGGTCCGACATAACAAATTTAACCGACCTGGGCTAGAATAATTTGATGCCTTATCAGAACTATGACTTGGAATTTGAGATCCTATGGTCAAACGAAAATACCTAACTGATAGAATAATTGAGGACCAAAAAAAGTCACATATTCTCCGATGAACGCTTTACAATTTTGAAAATCAACGCCTCTTCAGAACAGGATTTTGCAAGCCAATTTCT